>PYAF01005374.1:30617-43665 GCA_007407185.1 Glycine tomentella | reverse complement strand
AGTCACATAATTGTAATACATGGAGAAAAACAAACATATAAACTTATACTAAGAAGACAATGACATCAATGTTGAAGAGGAAGAGGATGATGATTTAAATTAAGATTTAAGAAGCTCGTGTTTGTTTATTTTGAATTTGAATTTCTAGAACTTTAGTTACATTTGGCAAATTTTAATTGACATTGTGTTTCTTTGACTAATTTTTATTGTTAATGATAATTAGTGCATGAATTTTTAGTTATATTTCTCTTATATATTTATATTATAAATATTTTAATACATATATGAAAACATGAGAATAGCGGTCATCCCGCTACCGCTATCCCAGTTTTGAGGGCGGCCGCTCCGCTCCGCTATCCGGGATTGATAACTATGCAAAGTACACAACAGATGTTCTATTATATAGTGGTCATTACAATAAATATTGATAATGAGAGGATATTCGGTTTCCTCTAAATTAGGACGAAGACTAGGGTGGGAAGATAAACTTGTTTCTCATTGTAGGAAAGGAAAATATGGTGCGTTAGATACAAATAATCAATGGTTAAGAAAAGTGAGGATTACGGTAGAGAAGCGTGCACTAGATTAAATTAAAAAAACATTATTTTTTGTTGTTTTTTCTTTCTTTCAAATGCATAACACTTTATCTCCAGCCATTGTCGAAGCTGGCAATAGACGACGACTGAAAAACATTTGCAAGGTTGGATTCCAGTGTCGACGACGAATCGACTTAGTAGATATGTGGAACGTGAGGTAGCGGTAGAGCCTAAGGAGAAGGTAAAAATGAGGCCATAGATTCCAGATTTGTTGTGCGAGACCATGGATTTGAGGTGAGAGTGTGTTTTCAGATATTGTGAAGTGAGCATCTAGATCTAATGCCCGAGTGCGTTTCTAGATCAAATGACGGAGAGGGAGGTGGCAGTCTTCGACACGCCGGCTCCGCCACAAGGATTGACGAGGATCTTGATATTGTTGTTGGGGTGTGTGGATGTTGAGCCATTTGCCAAAAGGTTTGAGCTTAGTGATTCAGGGCTGTGGTGGAAGGTTTTCTGGTGAAAAATATCAAGCTGCAAGTGGGACACAGCTTCGTGGATGACAAGTGATTAAGCAGCAGTGTTTCCTTGAATATGAAAAAGAGCCTCGCGGTGGGAGGCCTCACCTGATCGTGAATGGTGTCGACGGTGCTGGCGAAACAATGGAGAAAATGAAGGGAAGAGGAGAATGACCCATTCTGTTTTTTTAGTGTATATCAGTGTAAGCATGCCCACCGTCCCTGCTTATTTTAACTGTTTATTGCATCTAATGTACTATATTACACCATATTTTTGTTTCCTATGGTGGGAAACGAGTTTACCTTTCCCACCCTAGTCTTCGTTCTAAATCAGATCCTAATAAATCAATACATTAAATATTTCTGATTCTCAACAATTGCCAATCCTTTAGATTCTCACTGGATTGTAGTGAAAAGAATCTTAAGATACTTGAAGAGTACAACGTTACATGGTCTTCATCTTAGGCCTGCTGTTTTGTGGCAACCCTACTCCCTTGGAGCCCTCTGTCATGCAGACTGGGCATCTGATATTGATGACAGACGACCTACTTCTGGTGCAGCCATCTGATATTGTTGAAGATCCAGTACAGAAGCAGAATATCGAAGTTTAGCCCAAACTACTGAAGAAATCTCTTGGATCCAGACTCTGTTGACTGAATTGAAGGTTCCCTTGAGCACTCCCAATGTCTTCTTTGATAATCAAAATGCAGTTACTATTGCTAACTATACAGTCCTTCATGCAAGAACAAAGCATATGGAAATTGATGTCTTCTTTGTTTGTGAGAATGTTCTGACCTAGCAGCTCATTGTCCATCATGGGCTCTTGACCAATGGGCAGATGCACTCCCCAATCTAGTCTCTCTTTTAAGAGGCAAACTCAATCTGCTTGAGGCTTCCTCAAAGTCTCAACCACCTTGAGTTTGAAAAGGGGAGGAAGGGGAGGGGAAGGGGGGGGGGGGGGGGGGGGGGGGGGGGGGGGGGGGGGGGGGGGGGGGGGGGGGGGGGGGGGGGGGGGGGGGGGGGGGGGGGGGGGGGGGGGGTATTTGAGTATTGTAAAGAGAGTAGCGGTATTCAACTGCACTCTCAGGTAGTTTACTCTAGTTAATTCAGTTAACACTAGTGAGTTAGTTACTGACAGCTGTCATAACTAACTATCTAAGTTTATAAATATCAAGCTGTAACACTTAGTTCAGTGGCCAATAATATTTTTCATTTCCCTCTTCGAAAAATTTTCTCTCTCAAAATATCTTCTCTTATTCTGTTAGATTTTATTGATGTCTTCATGGTACAGCTTGTTTTGGAGGGTGTAAGGGCAAGACAGAAGCAGGACTCATTGCTCATGGAGAAGCGAGTAATTGAACAAGAGATCCAGCAAGCAAACATATCATTGAATGTATATGATGTGAAAGCTACAAGGATTGAAGACCAGGTAACTGGGTCTTGATTTCAGTTGCACTTCAGATATGACTTTGGAATTTTACTTATCCATACTTGGTATGCAGTTGAAGTTTTGTTTGGATCAGCTTCAAAAACTTGCAGAGGATAAGCTTCAAAGTTCTGTCACTGTGGAAAATACACAAAGACGGCTGTTCGATGTTAGAAGACAATCTCAACAGGTTAGGGATATGGTGGTGGAAATGCAATCTAAAATTGGTAGTAATCGAGTGACGTGCATGGAGTTACAAGTAGAACTTGAGAAAGAAAGGTATTTAGTCTGTAATAATGTATACAAAATTTTTGTTCTGTTTTGGTACACAGAAGTTGTGAACCTTTTTGTCTTTTTATCTCTAGGTTTACCAAGAAAAGAGTGGAAGAGGATCTGGAGGTTGCTAGGAGAAAGTTTACACGCCTAAAAGAACAGAATGAGGGCTCTTCAGTAACTGAAAAGCTTCAAGAGGAACTTGAAGAGTACAGGGAAATTATCAAGTGCAGTATCTGCCAAGACAGGGCAAAAGAGGTATTTTTTAAATGTCTGTAAGGTATTATATGTGTTTCACAAAAAACGTTAGTAAATATGCAATTGGATGCGGAGGGTATTAGCCTTGAGGTGTGGATCTGTCGGCGAAGTTAGCTCCATGTGAATGGACTTTACCGCAGTGCTTGGGTCTGAAAACCATTGGAGGCACCTTGTGGTTATGGTCATGTTGATTCTAGAGTAGGGGTTAGCTCCACATAATGGGTCTAAACATGCTCAAAATTTTTAAAGTGATTTTGCCTTTAAAAAATATGCTGAAACAATTAGCCTCCAAAAGTGTTTGGCCATGTCTGGTATTGCAAGTAATAGAGTGCTAATATCCTTTCCCAATATAGCTGTAAAAGAAAAGTAATGTTGCTGAACTTGTCTATAAAAAAGGTATAGGTTTGGTGTTCACACAAAAAAGATTTTTCCGTATTGAAGTAACTGCTTTTCAAGGAAAAAATAAATAAACAGCTGTTTCTGAAATAGATTTACTCATGACACCTGCATTTTCAAATGTAGGATCATAACAACCACAACCATGTGGATCCTTACTATAATTGTGGGCCTATCCTAGATTCATTGTTGCTCCACCAGCATTTTTCATGCTCAAGGTTGGAAGTCCGTAAGGGGGAGTGTTAGAAAACTTCCTTAATTACGACCCCCCAGCCTGCCTTTGTTGTGACCTCTTTAGAGGCTGCCTTGAGGTGGTTTAGTCCCACATCAACTAGTGATATGCCAAAATAGTATATATAAGTGAGGGACAATCCTTACCTTATAAGGTTTTGTAGGGTTCGTTTTCTTGATATCTAATAGTTATGATTTGTTACACATTTATATAGGGGCATAGGGAATATACTATGAGTGTCTTATGTGAGAAATGAGAATGACTAATCTCAACCATTAAATTAAAATGGAGTGCCTAGATTAAAATACTTTGGAATTCATTAAAACCTCATTTGACCATTAAATTTCTAAAAGAATCACCAAAAAAAATTCAAATATCTCAAGATTGATCTCAATTATTACATATCTCAATTAACACATCACTCTTCTGTAAGATTATCGTTAACCCATCACTGTCACCACCATGACCACTGCTATATGACTGCTACTGCCATCATAGACACCAATACCATCACCATGATTGTCGCTATCATCATCACCATCACCGTCTCTAGAACTTGGACTAAAGCTAGGGAGCCAATTAAAAATGATTTATAAGCTCAATTAAAAACAATAATCAACAATAATTTTTTTAATGCATGATTGGTTTATTTTTTGCCCAATCATTATATTTAAATTCAAATTTTATTTGATGCATCTATTTGACAACCTTTTCTGATTTTCTCCATATCTTTATTGATGCTTGCCTTGGTCACTGTTAGATATAGGTTATGTTTTGATAAACTTATCTAAACACACTCATAGGAGAAGAAAATAAGAAGGTAAAATGAAAAAAGTTCTCCCATAAACCACAATTAGCTTATGCACAAGTCAAAATCAGCTTTTGGAGAAACTGAATGAAACAAGCTTTTTAATTAGCTTATACGCAAGTTAAAAGAAGCTTATTTCATTTTATTTTTTATTTTCTTCTACAAGTGCTTGTGGAGAAGTATCTAAGGGGTGTGCACATGTTTTAGTCACTTGTTTGTTTACAAATTAAAAATTTGAAGAATAGAACAAAAAAATGACTTTTTTTGGGGGTGAAAAGCTTATGCATCTTTTTTTTTTGTCAGGTGGTAATTACAAAATGCTACCACTTGTTTTGCTACTCATGTATCCAGAAAGTAGCTGGGAGTAGGCATCGCAAGTGTCCACAATGTGCTACAAGCTTTGGGGCTAACGATGTTAAGTCTGTTTATTTATAACTAGAAACTTGGTTCCTCCCACATGTCGAGAAGAGGCCAGTGTTCTTTTGAAAAAGATCTGGTGTATGGATACCTACATAGGAGGTTCAATTGTATGCTTAGTGCCAACTGTTGAGATAAGGAACATTGGCTGCACAATCAATGAGTGCCTGTCTCCCATTTGGACCAAAAATGATTATTTTTTGCTGGTACTTAATCTTAGTACCACCTGTTCGTATTTTTGAATCTAGGGTAATCTTTAGCTTAACATTTTTAATAGATAGCACAAACTTGGAGCCATAGGAAACGTGATATTTGTTCTTTGCAGATTTATCATAATGCATCTTCCAATGCGATTTGGAGAGGTCATATGGAGGTTGATCTTTGACCCTGCCATAAATAATTCAAGTTCTAAAGCCTGAATTGGCCATCATGGCAAATATCCTTGGAAGTTGACTCCAAAGGTGGCAACCACGATGTCTTACATCTGTAGTTCTGTTTCTCCTGCTGAAATGACATACAATTTTTTTTTTTCAGGGGATTTGTATATATGTTAGAGTTTATAAGGGGTCGTTCAATTTTGTTTATAACAGCCTGTAATATATGCAATCATAGTTGATATGATATCATTGTAATCGATGTGAAAAGTTATGAAAACTCGATTGTATCATTTTTTTTCTATTTATTTTCAATGTTGCCTGAAATTTTAACCGTTGTCTTGTCTGAGACTTCAATTCTGTTGGAGAAACACATTCTCTGTGCGCAACCCCTCACTATTGATGTGGTTGTATTTGAAATTGATTTGAACACATTCTATTCAAACAGGGCATCTTTAAATTGCATTGATGAGCCACTTGATGGGTATGATCATGCAAAACATTAACTGATGGTATAAATTGTAGTTTTGAACAATTTTTTTAGTGTTCAAGTTGGTTTTTTAAAGTGTACTTTATTGAATTAATCGCAAGTATACTCTTGTGCGTATAAGAGGTAATCATTCTTTTAATTTTTTTTTTCTTCATTTTAATAAATAGTAGTCTGCGATAGTGCAACGATAAATACTTAGGAGGAGGGCTCAAGTACGAATGTAAAGTTTCGGAAGGCATGTACGTATGTAGCATATAAGGCTGTGACAAGTAAGACCATTGATACTTGTTTCAGATTGCACCATCATATATTTTTAGTGATTTTGATACACAATTTGTGGTGATTTTAGGAGGGTTTAGAAAGAACCATTTTTTATTAAATGGAGAAACTATAATTTGGGAGATAAAAAGTAACATTTAAAATTTGTAGGATTTTCAATTTTTAAAAAATATTACAATCAGACTAATGGAGTTGACATAAAAATATATGATTGTAGTGTTTTTAAATAATGATTAAAATGTTTTTTTATCCCTGTAAAATTATTAAAGTTCATTTTTTGTCCATGCAAAATCTAAATATAATTTTTTTGGTTCAGACTTAGGTTTGGTGAATTCCAATCTATTTAAACTTACATGACATTTTTTAAATTTAAATTTTAAAATATAATTTATGACGATTAAAACTTGTCAAAAATGAAAAATTAAAAAATAAAAAAGATTAAAACACAATTTTTGGGGATTAAAAATTGACATAAATGTTAGAAAAAATGCAAGAAACACATTTCTCCTAGACTTCTAAGACTCCCAATCACATGTTATAAATGTTGGTGCCCACCTTTGCTGGCCTCTTGCCATGGACAACGGTGCTTATATCAAAATGCATATTACATAACAAAATACAAATAAAGGATTAAACTTTAAAAATCAAACCACTCACTCACTCACTCAACTCACTCACTCTTTGATGCTTTTCTACAAAGACAACCTTTTAACTATTTTTTCTTTCATGCTTGCTTACTCCTTATTTTCTTCGTTGAATCCTATAGTGTTATCGTCGAGGTTCACTGGTGGTGGGGTAAGTCAGACTTTTTGTTGGGATAGGTGGTATTGACAACAGATCCATTCCGGCGACTACCATGAATAACCCCCACGTCATTGCTTCCGCAACCGCTAACCTCCACCCTCTCTATCGAACCCAACAACAACTAAACACTATGCAAATCATAGAAATGAAGAAGTTTTCAACGCCAAGAACCAAAAAGGGGAAGAACTTAAGGTGAGGGGTGAGGAACCATCTCGGAGATTGGGGATTTTGTTTTTCAAGAAAAAAAGAGATAGGGAAAGAGAAAGAAAGTGTAGAGATACACGTGTCTAACTTTTAGGGGTGAGACATGATACACCTAGGTTTGGATATAACCGAACCTAATTCCAGACCAAAAATTTAAACATTTTTATTTTACGAGGACGAAAAACTAACAAGTTTTTGTAGGGACGAATTTTTTTTTATCCTTAAATAATGGAAGGACTTTATTCAACTTTTTAATAATTGAGGGATTCAATTGAAATGGTTTTAAACAATTGGAGGACTCGGTTGAACTTTTTAATAATTGGGGGACCTAATTGAACTTTTAATTATGATTAAGGGATCAATTTTTATAATTACAATGAAGCCATAATAGTTATATATATTTGAATATATAAACAATATGTATATCTTTATGTAACACAAGTAAACATGACACCACATTCAATGCAAAACCTTAAGATATTAGGTTTGTGGGGCTTTCTCATTTATATGTTACTCAATTTACTCATTTTTTCTCTAACATGAGACTTTTTTTTCACATTTTCACTCCAATAATATATATGTGTGTGTGTGTGTGTATATATATATATATATATATATATATATATATATATCTTTATGCTATTCATGCTTTCCATTTATGTTCTTGTCTTTTTAGTCCTTTTCCCCGTACTCGCTTCCACCCCATATGGTATCAGAGCCTGATGGGGAAGTAGGAATATATGGCTAGATCTGAGTTGTCTATTACTTATTTGAACTATAACCTAGACATACATTTAATTTCTATCTATCTTGTGTTTTTGTAAATGATTTAAACTACTTTTATGTCTTAACTAGTTAGCATGATAAGCGGAGAAATTTCTGATCTGGTGTTGCTGGGGTAGTAAGTTCCGTTGAGATAAGGGCAGTAAATCCTACAAAATATTGGAACGTAAGATTTGAACTTTTGTCTGAAAATTCATTGGTTTTAGTTAAGAGATTTAAGTAAAAAAAAAAAGGGGGGGGGCTGGAATATAGCTATATAGGTAATTTTCAACCCGGATCTATCTTTATGTTTTTACAGAACCAGAGGATGGCAATGATATCAGGGGACTATTCTTATGATCTTATCTCTATGTCTCTTTTTCGCACCTTTTCCTCTCGCCTTTCCTTTAAATCCTCCCAACCCTCATCTTCCTCATTTAATCCTTCCCAAGCTGAAAATGCTTTAATCAAATCAAACCGAAATATTTTCAAAGAATAAGTATCATTTGAAGATATTAATCAAGATCTGGATAACTGGAAGATTCCCAGGATCCCAGAAAACGAACTTTACAAACCTGACAAAAAATATTTTCGTAAATCTGATTTCATAATTCGGACTGTTGAGACTAATATACGTCTTAAATCTGATTTTGATGAAATTAAACTTCTTTCAAACAGTTCTTTAAAACTTCACAAACAAAAATACAGTTTTTTGCATATTGGATATGTTCAAGTTGCAGCCAAACCCTTAGGTATAGAAGGATTAAACACCTCAATTCTTTTATGCTTAAGAGACTCCCATCACAATCAGTTTGCCGATTCCATTCTAGGCACCGTAGAAACCAGCCTTAGTAATGGACCAATATATTTCAATTGTTATCCTGATAGGACTGTCATCCTTGAGGATGCCAATATTCTAAATGTCTTAACCTTAGATGTCCAGCTTTATGGTCTTGATATGAAGGTTGGATCCATCCCAGTTAATATCATCTATCAAGTTAACAAGGTAATGAACTTGTGCATGTCTAGGGTTCTCAAGCCTAGGAAGACTTGAGAAACTACTTTGTTTCTCACAGACACAACCAAGGCTAAGATTGTGATTCCAAAAGTCGTCAAGTGGGAAGACATCAATTTCCCTCAGACTTAGGCCATGGATAGAATAGCCCTAGCAAAGCCCCAAACCACACCTAGCTTCGAGTCTGTTAAGCAGTATGACTCTGAGGGTTGAGATCACCTTTAATAGATCCAATTCCTTCAATACGGCTAGATCATCCTTTACTAGAGATTCCAGATCTGAAATCTTTGGATCTGTTTTCTCTAGAAAATCTTTCTCTGCTGCTTCAAGTGGAAGTAGTAGTAGAATCAAGTTTCAGGGTGTAGAAACCTCGTCTACTATTCTTCAACTTGTTTATCAACAGGAAAATAATGAGGAAGAGTCTAGATCTATCCCCTCTCCAACCATTTCATCTATGCAGGATTATGAAGTTATCCATGATTAATAAGACCGACATAGATTATGAAGCCCTTAAGCTAGATTTCGACTCTGAGGAAAAGACTCCTCAAAGAGAGTGGTTTCTTAGCCATTACAGGGATAGTAGAAAAGACCAAATTAGGGAAGAGTATTATTCCTTTCTTAATCTAATTAAGTCTCAAATCTTTTTCTTTGATTGGTTTAAGTCTTATGCAGCTTACCATAAGATAAACTACCCTTTCTTAGAACCAAACACCATTAGTGTTATCACTAAGTATGATCTTAAGGATGGCCAGATAATTAGATTTGAGTTCCCTCCGTCGACCAAGTTTATTCTTCCTAATGTCAGGAACGAAAAGCATGGTCACATCTATGCCTCACCCTTTAAGTCTAGGAATGAATCTGAACCTATAACTCTTAAGGATATTAAGAACCTTCTGGAGCAATCTAATTATACCAATAGATACCTCCAGTCCATAGGAGAAAAACCCAATCTTAGCATAGAAGCCAGTACGTCTTCAGCTAAAACCATTCAAACCCCGATCTTTAAACCATTTAGGACGACTGATAAGCTTAGGAAAGAGATTGCTAAACTTAAAGCTTTCAACCAACCCAGTCACCCTTCAGAAGAGTCTAAGGAAAAACTTGAGGGATTAACTTCTATAATCATTCAAGATACTCCTTAGACTTCACAGGATGCTCATTCTAGACCAACCCTCACTAGAGCTAGATCTAGACATGAAGTCCAAAAGGACAAAGATAAGGAAATCAATGTCCTCAACCAAGCGGGGTCAAAAAATGGTAACTCTGACTCAGATGGATCAGTCCATATTAATCCCATTAGAAATCAGCCTAATTGGAAGCAACCCTCCAAGCTTTATTACAACAAGGCAATCGCTCCTGATCTTCTCCTAGAAGAAAGGGAACACTCCAAATCCTTTAATGCCAATCACATCTATGAATGGAACATAGATGGCAAAACGGAGTACCAAATCTTGAATATCCTCCAGCAGATGACCATGGTTGCTACAGCCTATGATACATCCCTTAACTGCACGGAGGCAGTCATTGTAAACATTTTAGTTTCCAGTTTCATTGGACAACTAAAAGGCTGGTGGGATAATTACTTCTCCAAAGAGCATAAGATTACCATACAGAGTGTTGTCAAGATGGAAAATGATGGTACAGTATTGAACCAAGATGGTAAACTTATTCCTGATTCTGTCAACCAGTTAATCTTTACCATAGTTCAGCATTTCATAGGTGATTCCAGTCTTTGGAAAGATAGATCTGCTGAACTCCTTTCCAATATTAGGATTAATCAGAAAAAGCAAAAGTCATTGGTCTTGTTCTGCTTTTTATGTTAACAAACTAGCTGAAATTGAGCGTGGATCTCCTCGTCTGGTTATCAACTATAAACCGCTCAATCAAGCTCTTCAGTGGATCCGTTATCCAATTCCGAACAAAAAGGATCTTCTCAATTGTCTTTTCTCTGCTAAAATCTTTTCTAAGTTTGACATGAAATCAGGATTTTGGCAAATTCAAATCAGTGAAAGGGATTGTTATAAAACAGTTTTTACGGTCCCTTTTGGACAATATGAGTGGAGAGTTATGCCTTTTGGATTAAAAAATGCTCCTTCAGAATTTCAAAAAATTATGAACGACATTTTTAATCCTTACTCCTCTTTTATTATTGTCTACATTGATGATGTCTTTGTGTTTTCCCAATCTATCGATCAACATTTTAAACATATTAACATCTTTATTCAAGTAATCAAGAAGAATGGTCTTGCTTTATCTAAAACTAAAATCAATCTTTTCCAAACATAAATTCATTTTCTTGGTCACAACACCTACCAGGGCACCATCACTCCTATTAATCGTGCCATCAAGTTCTCAACCAAGTTCCCTGACTAGATAATAAAAAAAAACTCAACTCCAACCTTTTCTCGCTTGTTTAAATTATGTCGCTGACTTTTTCCCTCAGCTGAGTAATCTTGCCAAACCTCTTTATGATCGTCTTAAGAAGGCACCTCCTCCATGGACCAATGTTCACACTAATCTTGTTAAACAAATTAAATCTCAAGTCCAAAATCTTCCCTGTCTATACCTTCCCAATCATGCAGCCAAAAAGATTATCGAAACTGATCCCTCTAACATTGGTTATGGTGGTATCCTCAAACAATTTATCAATGACAAAGAACAAATAATTGCATTTACTTCAAAACACTGGAATCCTGCTTAGCATAATTACTCCACAGTTAAAAAGGAAGTTTTAGTAATTGTTTTATGCATATCAAAATTTCAATTTGATTTGCTTAATCAAAGGTTTTTAGTTCGTGTTGATTGTAAATCTGCAAAAGAGATTTTACAAAAGGATGTTAAAAACCTTGCATCAAAACAGATTTTTGCCAGATGGCAAGCTATTTTGCGTATCTTTGATTTTGAAATAGAATTCCTCAAAGGTACCTTAAACTCTCTACCTAACTATCTCACTTGTGAATATTTACAGGGGAGAAACCAGTAGTAAGAGTCCTATGCCAGATTCAGTGAAATCATTTTCCTCCTCACGAGGAAGAGGAAGAGGCAGACCCACCAAACCAAGACTAGTCGTGGCCAGCTTAATCGCCCATGCAGGGTTTGGATCTTTGTCCAAATAGGAAGAAGGTCCCAAAAACCAATCAAAATCTGGGTCATCTACCTAGTCTGGGTCATCCACCTGGATATTACCTCAATCCATTACTGGGTCTTCCACTCAAAAATCCAAACCGCAATCCATTACTGAGTCTGTCACTCAGAAATCCAAACCCCAATCATTACTAAGTCTGTCACTCAGAAATCCAAACCCCAATCACAAACAAAAGCAGATTATGTCAGGCCAATCCAAACTCTTTTGGCCCTTCAAGAACAGGGTATTACTCACCTTCCAAAAGGTCTTCCATCTAGAACATGGGCTGACATTACTTCTGAAGAGGGGGGTGAATTGGTTAAAACCTTGGTATTTAAAACTTATTCAAATCAGAGTTCAAGATCTTTATCACTTTCAAAACCACGAAATCTTTTTACTCAATCAAATGTCTCAGCCCAAGAAATCAATAGATCAAAACTGAATTGTTGAACAATGAATATGAATAAAAGAACCAATAACCAATGAATATGATGAGAGATAGAGAAATAGAATCAAAGACACGAGCAATTTATACTGGTTCACTTCACAACTTGAAGCTACATCCAGTTTCTTCTAATCAACACTAGATTAGAGTTCCACTATTATAAAATTTATGTTCTTACATGCAATTATAACATCTCCCTTTATCAACCCTAGATAAAGAATAAAAATCTAAAATGTAACACCCCAAAATTTTGGAATCACAGTCAACTATTGGGGTAAGACATTAACTAGAGATAGTATAGAAGAAATTAGGGAAAAGGACGAAAATACCCCTAGATATTTTGAAATGACCAAATTGCCCCTAGGTATTCTAACAAGATATTTGAAGGAGGACATTTTATAAATACTCTTGGATGGTTGGAAAATGATCAGAATACCCTTAGGGTGATACATACAGAGATACCTTGAACATTTTTGGAAATGACCATTTTACCCCTAGGGTAAGTGGTGAAATTACCAAAATACCCTTTTGGTCAAAAATGCCCAGATGATTTTAGAAATTTTGTGGGAACCTGAGTATGGAATAGAATACCTTTAAATGACCAATGATTAACTAATTAGGTGATAAGAAACCATACAATAGGATTTATATGAATTTTAATACATATTTTGGAATAGAGCTCAATTCAGG
>PYAF01005374.1:13872-30517 GCA_007407185.1 Glycine tomentella | reverse complement strand
TTTGTGTGAAACTTGATGTGGGACTTGATGAACAAAAAGATGGACAACTTGATTCATTTGTTAATAATATTTACTTGACGTGTTTGAGAAGAATAAATATGGGTGTGCTTAGAAAGATGATAAAGTGATGAATAATGAGAAAAATGAGATGAAAAGAGTATCTATACATGATTTATCATGATAATGGGAAATGATTTAAACTATGTGATGATGTTGATTTGAGAACCATGTTGATGATGATTGAGTTTGAGATGAAAGTGATGAGACAAGAATAATTAAAAGATGTAAAATGAACCATTCATGCATGTGCATATACCCGGTGGGGTAAAAAAAAATTGAAACGATGAGACGATGAACCTCATGAAGAGGTGTGTCAGATAACTAAACTGAGTCCATACGTGTTTTTAACTTGGGGGTAGTTGAGACAGTGAGGACCACACCACCATGATGATCACATGGATGGATGTGAAAATCCTACACGCCACTGGGCTACCCTGACGGGATGGATAAGTTCGTTCCACTGAGGGAGAGTGCGGTTATCTACCAATAGCCACAATTATTGAGACGTTTAGACGTTGAGAAGCTGAGATCTCAGTCATGCATCATATAATAAGATGAGCATGCATTTTCTTTCATTTCATGATGAGTGTGTGTGAAGAAAAGAGATGATTTAATACATGTGTTGAGGAAATAATAATAAAATTTTTAGTAAACGTATTAAATAAATCCTTTGTATTATTATTTAACTCTTTACGTATATTTATGACTGTTTATATTTAAATTTTGTTTATCATGTACTTACCCCTATTTGTGTCGGTGGTTGACACTTGTGATGACCCCAATTTATTTTGGCGAGCAGAGAAACAGTGATATGGACGATGTACGAGAAGATATGATGAAGCTTGTGTGATGATTTTCTGTTTTTGATGATCTATACTTTGATCTGTATTTGGTGCTGCGTTGTCTGTACTAAGCTGTTTGTAATCTATTTGGTGATGAATTATTTGGGACTGTACCTGGACTGTTTAATAATTTCATTTGTATTAAAGGACTATAATTATATGAATCGTGGTGAGGGAAAGTCGCTTTTGTTACAAATAAATTACACAAAACTTGCAAGCAAAGAGAAAAAGGATTTTCAAAAATTTATAACTAATTTGATTCCAATACAAAGTGAACACAATATTTTATCTAAAATAAACCAAGCACGAGAGGGTAAATAGAGGCGTTACATAAAACACTATTAGATTCTAAGAGATAAAGAACCAGACAACACTACTCTATTCTTCACACTAGAGAACCCTTCTCTAGATACATGCAAGAACCCACTTTACAATAGCAATCTTACACAGAAATTTAGAACCAGAATTACACACAAAAAAAATTAAGGAGAGAGACAACCTGATGATCCAATGAATGAAATACACATGAATTACCAAATCAGGTTTAGAAGCAAACTAACTCAGAACATGCTTTTCCTTAATCTTGAAAAGAATCTTGCTCAAGAATTCATTCAAAGACCCATTGATGTTTTGAATAAAGCAAGAAGTAAAAACACTTAGAAAATCACTTTTGAAAGCTTAGAAGACTTGTGTGAGCTCAGAAATACGAATGGGTATATCTCTCAAAGTTGTAAAATAAGCCAAGCCTGCAATCCTATTTATAACAGAATTTGTAACCAACTGTAATCAATTAAACGTGACTGATAATCGATTAATTCGCTTATGTAATTGATTAAAATAACCATATAATCGATTAAACCGTTCAAGAATATTTCTGGGTTTAAGCAACGAGCAAAATAATCGATTATCCCGAGCTGTAATCGATTAAGACAGAAGTCTCAGGATAACACAATGCACTTTGTAATCGATTACAATATTTGGTAATCGATTAAAGCATAAGACTTATATTTTCAAAGTGAACGTGTAATCGATTACAAGCTTTGGTAATCGATTAAGACAAGGAAGTGATTTTTCTCAAATAGCCTAAGTAATCGATTACAAATAATGGTAATCGACTATCACAGCAAGGCTTAAAATTCATGATTAACTATGTAATCGATTACAACACTTAAGTAATCGATTAAAATCATTAATAAAGCAGTTTTGTTATAAACAAAGGCCAAATAATCAATTATTCTGATGGGTAATCGATTACAATATTCATAAAAGATTTTCCAGATGAACGAAGAACAAAATAATCGATTATATTAGTAAGGTAATCGATTAAACCAGTGAAAATAACATTTTTTCAAAAACTTTTCACTCAGATCAAAACCTTAAACCAAATTATAAAAGCTTTGTTATTTTTTATGAAAACCATTTAGGTTTATGAATGAATGAATGCAAAGCATGGAAATCATCAGATTATCCTTTCTCTTACACTTGAATCAATTACAACTTCAAGGCATCCAAGCATGTTGAAAGCTCAAAACCAATCTTTGAATCAAAATCTTCCATTCTTCATGATGTTCCCCCTATATCCAACAATCTCCCCCTTTTTGGCTTTGAACATACCAAAGTCTTGATTGATTATATTTTGGACTTGAAGTTAATTGAGAGAACCAAAGTTAGGAAAACTTGAGCTTTGCAAACCTGAAAACAATTCAATCTCTTTGCCAAAATAAGTGTTAAAGCATATGTTGATTAATCCAGCATTCATTTACATTTATATCTTACTTAATTGGTTAATTTTTAACACTTAGCTCCCCTTTAATTTGACAATCCATTCAATTTAAGATTTGGGCAAAATTTGTGCAGAAAAACAGAGTAGAACAGAGTATACTGCAGAGCATGAACCAAATCAATCATTTCTCCCCCTAGTTGGCTTATCAAAGTCAAAAACATGTAAAGCACAGCGGATAATGAATAGGAGAAACATAAATGGATATATTCATTAATGAGGGAACCATTACAATGCTTAAAAAATGAAAATAAAAACATGAAAACATAAAAATAGAATAAATAGAAAAATTACAAAAACTAAAATGACTCGGACCCTTCAAACATAAGAGTAGCTTCAATATCATCTAGCCTAACTTTAATGCCTTCTAAAGCTGAACTAGTTTCAGCCCTAAAATCATAATGCATATAGTGATTAGGCCATCCATCTTCTGAAGCATGAGTGACTTGAACTAGGTGTAGAGGGGTTGAGCAGGATCCCTTTCTTCATCTTCTTCAGCATCTTCTACAACACCAGCAGCAGCAGGAGGTTCAGGCACTGGTTGTGGACCAGCCATCTGCCATCCTTGTGGTGTCTTCACCATTCCAAGCTTGTTGAGATGTTTGTCCTTGATGAGGCTGTTGCTTGAGTTTGTGTGGTCCACTACTTCATTTGAGACATCTATATGGAAGTAGTCTATGAATTTAGACACATGCACAGCATAAGGGAATGGGTAGTTTACAAGCCTTTTGGATTTCAACATTATCTCCTCAAGAATGAGAATCCAATTCATCTAAATTGAATTCTTCAAACCATACACTAGTTGTAGTAGGTCTTCATCTGTTGCTTGGGCATGGTTTGTGGCTCTAGGTGTGAGGATATATGTGATAATATAGTGCAGAAGCCTATCCTCATGGGTCATAGGTCCAGTACCTAGCCTAGTTTTCAATCTGATGTGGGGATCACTAAGCATTTCCCTATAGGTATCTACCCTATTGTAACCCTCGGGATTTTCAAATTTTCTTTCCTTCAAAGTAGATACCAGCAACTGCCTCCCACACCTCATGGGTAATTTCCATGGGGCACTCCATTGACTTAGGACCTCAGTATCCCATCCATGGATCCCTTGGCACAGGTGTAAAACACCTTGACCAATTCAGGGTAAAAAGTACCCTTTAACTCCACAAACTTCTTAAGACCCTGGGTTTCTAAGAAGGCAAGAAATTGAAAGCCTTCCCTAATGATCAGTGGATGTTGCTTTTAGGACTCCGCTGGCACCTTATGAGAAATCAAAGTCTTTGGATTCCGGGGGGAGTATGGTCGCAAGGCTGAAACTTAAAGGAATTGACGGAAGGGCACCACCAGGAGTGGAGCCTGCGGCTTAATTTGACTCAACACGGAGAAACTTACCAGGTCCAGACATAGTAAGGATTGACAGACTGAGACAGTCAAGCTCTAAATACTTAGGAGAACAGACTTGTTTTGTGCCATTAAACTGAAGATAGGTCATACGATCCTTTTCAGTTGTGAACCAAAGATCTAACCTATTTGGAGGAGGGGGGGTTCGAAGTTTCACTAGCCTTTCTCTTAGGAATTTTGGTTCTCTTAGAGGTAGACATCCTAGACAGGGATTCTAAGCACACAGAATACGAAAACAGAGGTTTAGCAAGAGAAGGTAGAGATTAGGTGTGATTTTGCCTTAGATCAAAGGTTCTATTTATAGAAGATTTTAGGCTCCAAGTATTTGAAATTTGAATAAAATAGCTGTTAGAACGAATTAACTCACTGTAGAGGATTTAAATTTGAATTAGGTGGGAGTTGGACAGTTACAACTTCCAAGAAAATTTGTCATATTTTGCAGTAACTCCACAAATAATCGATTATTATCCTTGTGTAATCGATTATTTCACATACAGAAACACTAACAACACACATAGTAATTGATTAATCTTGTAATGTAATCGATTATTTTACAAGCATTCAGAGGTAGAAGACAATATGTAATCGATTATTTTATGATTTAATCGATTATCACAGAGAGATTTGAATTTCAGAAACAGATAGAAGCTTGTGTAATCGATTAATCTGACATGTAATCAATTATTCCAGAAGGTTATGAATTTTGAAAAAATGGATTCTCAGCATTTTAATTGATTACCATTCATTGTACTCAATTATTCTAGTGAACATTTACATTGGAAAACAAATTTTGGCCATTGTAATCGATTATTCCGATGAGTAATCGATTATCACATAAAAGACAAATTTTCAGAAAGGAAGAATAATCGATTATTTTGGTAGTGTAATCGATTACATAAGCTCAATTTTCATACTGAATCATGATTTTGATGATTTTAATCGATTAATCCGACACTTAATCGATTATTACAGTGCATGTATCAGAAATAATAGGATTTATGCAGCATGACATGGAAATTTTATGTTTTTGTGATGAAGGATTCAATTTACAAAGCATTTCACATGAAAAGGCACACAATAGTCAAGTTAACAGAGATTAGATTTATCCAAGATTCCTAGCATGTTTCTAAGAGCATAGAATCTATCTCTAGCCAATGGTTTAGTAAAGATATCAGCCAATTGATTATTAGTGTCAATGAAATCAATTTTGATATTACCTTTTTGGACATGATCTCTGAGAAAATGATGTCTTATCTCAATATATTTGGTCCTTGAGTGCATTATTGGATTCTTTGAAATGTTCATAGCACTTGTGTTGTCACATAGCAAAGGTATTTCTTTCAATTCAACTCCAAAATCTTGTAATTGTTGCTTCAACCATAGACTTTGTGCACAGCAACTTTCAGCTGAGATATATTCAACTTCAGCAGTTGACAAAGCAACACAAGATTGTTTCTTGCAATGTCATGAGATCAATGAACTTCCAAGTAGATGACAAGTTCCACTAGTGTTTTTTCTATCTAACTTACATCCTGCAAAGTCAGAATCAGAATAACTAATAATATTAATTGAAGCACTTTTGGGATACCAAAGACCAACTTTTGGTGCAACCTTGAGATATTTGAGGATCCTTTTGACTGTTGTTAGGTGAGACTATTTGGGATTTGCTTGATATCTTGCACACAAGCAAACACTAAGCATTATATCTGGTCTACTAGCTGTCAAATATAATAATGATCCAATCATTCCTCTTAATTTTGACTCATCAACCCTCTTTCCACTTTCATCTGAATCAAGGTATGATGTTGCCATTGGAGTTGCAGCAGCTTTGCTTTTCTCCATTTCAAACTTTTTAATTACTTCAAGGCAATATTTGGATTGATTGAGAAAAGTTCCATTCTTCATTTGCTTCACTTGAAGTCCAAGAAAGAATGTTAATTCTCACATCATTGACATTTCAAATTCTTTTTGCATAGCTGCAGAAAATTCCTTGCAAAGCACATGGTTAGTTGAACCAAAGATTATATCATCAACATATACTTGAACCAATAAGATATCACTCTTATGCCTTTTGATGAACAAGGTTTTGTCAACATGACCTCTTGTGAAAGATTGTTCAAGCAGAAACTTGTTTAGTCTTTCATACCAAGATCTAGGAGCTTGCTTTAAACCATAAAGGGCCTTTTTAAGTTTAAAAACATAGTTTGGATGTTTAAAATCAGTAAAACCAGGAGGTTGTTCAACATATATATCCTCCTCAATGTATCCATTTAAAAAGGCACTTTTAACATCCATTTGAAAGAGTTTAAAATCCATTAAACATGCAAATGCAACCAATAACCTAATGGCTTCCAATCTTGCAACTGGAGCATAAGTTTCCTCATAGTCTATGCCTTCTTCTTGGTTGTAACCTTTAGCAACCAATCTAGCTTTATTTCTGACTATGATTCCACTTTCATCAAGTTTATTTCTAAAAACCCATTTTGTACCAATAGGTTTGAGAGAGGATGGTCTAGGAACAAGTTCCCAAACTTAATTTCTCTTGAACTGATTTAACTCATCATGCATAGCATGCATCCAATGTTCATCATGTAAGGCTTGATCAATATTCTAAGATTCAATTTGAGAAACAAAAGCCGTATTACAACATAGGTTCCTTAATGAAGATCTAGTAGATACTCCTCCCTTTGAAACTTCACCTATGATGTTGTCAAGTGAGAGATCTCTTGTTGTTCTCCAATCTTTAGGCTCTTAAACAGGTGTTGATGGTTTTATTTCAGCACTTGGTTCTTCTTTCTCTTTATTTATGGAATCATTAAACTGAATAAATTCTTCCATAGGACCTGCATCTACATCACACTTCTTTTCCTCTTTAGAGGGATTAGACTCATCACAAATCACACGTACAGATTCTTCCATGCACATTGTTCTTTTGTTGAAAACTCTATATGCTTTACTATGTAATGAATATCCAAGGAAAATTGCTTCATCAGCTTTAGCATCAAATTTTCCAAGTGATTCTTTGCCATTCTTTAATACAAAACACTTGCAGCCAAAGGCTCTCAAATGAGAAATGTTAGGTTTTCTACCTTTGTATAGCTCATAAGGAGTTTTCTTTAAAATAGGCCTTATAAGTAATCTATTCAAAGCGTAGCAAACTGTACTTACATCATCAACCCAAAAATATTGTGACAAATTTGTCTCATTAAGAAGAGTTCTAGCTCCTTCTTCAAGAGATCTGTTTTTCTTCTCCACAACATCATTTTGTTGAGGTGTTCTTGGAGCTAAAAATTGTGGTTAATTTCATTTTCTTCACAGAATTTTTCAAAATGTTCATTTTGGAATTGTCCACCATGATCACTTCTTATTGAGATAATTTTGCTACCTTTTTCATTTTGTGCAAGTTTGACCATTTTTCTAAAAGCATGAAAAACATCACTTTTGGATTTCAAAAACAGAGTCCAAGTAAATCTAGAGTAATCATCTACAATGACAAGTCCATAATAATTGCCACCTAATCTCATAGTTCTAGAAGGACCAAACAAATCAATGTGTAGTAATTCAAATGGTCTAGAGGTGGAAACAATGTTTTTACTTTGAAAAGAATTTTTGATTTGTTTTCCCTTTTGACAAGCATCACAAAGTTTGTCCTTTTCAAACTTGAGTTTGGGTAAACCAATTACTAAATCCTTTCTAATTAGCTTGTTCATATGATGCATGTTAATGTGGCTAGCTCTTCTATGCCACAACCAAGATTCATCAATCTTGCTTATTAGACAAGAAGTGTTGTGAAAGAATGCATGATCAATTAAAAGTAAATAAATGTTACCTTTCCTTTTACCTATGTGAATCACTTCACCACTTTGTCCATCACAAATCATCCAGCAATTCTCATTGAATGAGACTTTGAATCCTTTATCACAGAGTTGGCTTATGCTTAAGAGATTATGCTTCAAACCTTCTACATAAAGAACATTTTTTATTTTGGTTTTGAAGCTATCTCCAATGTTGCCTTCTCCAATGATCTTTCCTTTGTTATTATCTCCATAAGTGACATATCCCCATCTTTAAGAGTTAGATTTGTAAGCATAGACATGTCACCCGTCATATGTCTAGAGCATCAACTATCAAGGTACCATAATGAGGATCTAGCTCTTAGACATAGCTGCAAAAATCAAATCAATTTATAAAGGAAGATACCCAATTGAGGTTGGATCCATAGGGGTTAGCAGCTTTCTTTTTCTTTTGAACCCAAATGCAATCTCTATTAGGCACATAGAATCTCCTAGCATAGCATTTGTAAGATGTATGTCCTTTTTCCATACAATAGTTGCATGTTACATATTTTGATGATTTTCTCAAGAAGGCATTTTGATTGATC
This sequence comes from Glycine tomentella, assembly GCA_007407185.1. Classification (NCBI taxonomy): domain Eukaryota; kingdom Viridiplantae; phylum Streptophyta; class Magnoliopsida; order Fabales; family Fabaceae; genus Glycine; species Glycine tomentella. The sequence continues at coordinate 22,056 of PYAF01005374.1, read as the reverse complement.
TTTGAGTTTTTGAACTTCTTTTGATTCTTCTGTTTTGGTAACACAAATACAGTTTTTTCAAAGGATTTTGACCTTGTTTGTACACCAAACCAGAAATATCTCCAGCATACTTTTGCACACTTAACATTTCAGCCAAGTTGCATTTTCCTTTGTAAAGCTTACTCAAAAGATCAATTAAATCATTGTTTTTGGATAAAAGTAACATGTACTTTTCTCCTTGACTCTTTTTGTAATCATAAAAATCTTTTTGCAGCAAACTATATTTGTCAACATTAGTAGAAGAAGAAGCACATACACAACCATTCATTTTGTAACTTGAAACAAGCTTTTCATTTTCTTCTTTCAAGTTGTAAATTTCAGTTTGCAATTCAGTAATTTTTGCAACATGCCATCTAAGATTTCCTTTGAGCTTGTTATTGGATTTTGCAAGTTGTTGGACTTCTTCATGCATTTCTTGGAAAGCATTAATAGCTTGTTCAAGTTTAGAATTTACCTCATCTCCATCACTTGATAGATCATCATCTTCTTCATTGATTGTGGATGTGAGACACATGTTTGCTTCTTTATTTTCAGTTGAAGATTCTGAGGTTGTTGACTCATTATCTTCCCAAGCTATGTAGGCTCTTTTAGATTTTCCTTCCTTCCTCATCTTGTTGTCCCCTTGTTGCTTTTTCAAGTAGATTGAACATTCAGATTTGATGTGGCTAGGTTTTCCACATTCAAAGCAAGTAAAATTGTTGTCAATCTTCTTCTTCTTCTTTGTGACCCTTTTGTTCTTGTTTTTCCTTAAGAACTTGCTGAACTTCTTGACAACCAAGTTCATGTTGTCCTCTTCACTTGAATCTTCCACTTTTTCTGACTTTGATGATGCAACTTTTAATGCAATACTTTTATTTTTCTTTTTTGCATCTTCAGCACAAGTTAGTTGAGACATTTCTAGCTCATATTCAAGTAACTTACCCAATAGTGCAGTCATGGACATCTTTGATAAATCTTTAGATTCCTTGATTGCTGTCAGCTTTGGTTGCCAAGGTCTTGTGAGACACTTCAAGATCTTGATGTTTAATTCTTCAGTATCAAAGATCTTCCCAAGACCCAAAAGATGATTGGCAATATGAGTGAATCTTGTTTGTAGCTGAGAAATGCTTTCATTGGTGTTCATCTTGAACATCTCATACTCATGGATCAATGCATGCTTTCTTAATCTTCTAACTTCTTCAGTTCCTTCATGAGTAATCTCCAGCATCTCCCACATTTCTATTGCACTTGTGCATCTCACTGTTCTAAAAAAATTCATCAGAAGAAAGTGCAGAGGTGATCATATTTTTAGCTTTAAAATCATATTGGACAACCTTTTGTTTAGCATCTGTAATCTCATTCCATTCTTTGGGAATCATTTCACCGGCAACAATTTTCTTTGGAATAAAAGGACCCTTTTATAAAGCATTCCAAGCACCTAGGTCATTTAATTGAATAAAGATTTCCATTCTATTTTTCCAAAAACTGAAGTGCTCCCCTTCAAACATAGGAGGTATGTTTAGAGAAGCACCTTCTTTGAAGCTTATTTGTGAGGTATTCATTTTTCTTTTTGAAGAAAAAATAGTGATCTTGAATAACTCTCAAGAACCAGCTCTTCATGCCAATTGAAAATAGTAGGAATACTCACAATAACCAAGAGGGTGGGTGAATTGGTTAAAACCTTGGTATTTTAAAACTTATTCAAATCAGAGTTCAGGATCTTTATCACTTTCAAAACCACGAAATCTTTTTACTCAATCAAATGTCTCAGCCCAAGAAATCAATAGATCAAAACTGAACTTGTTGAATAATGAATATGAATAAAAGAACCAATAACCAATGAATATGATGAGAGATAGAGAAATAGAATCAAAGACACAAGCAATTTATACTGGTTCACTTCACAACTTGAAGCTACATCCAGTTTCTTCTAATCAACACTAGATTAGAGTTCCACTATTATAAATTTATGTTCTTACATGCAATTATAACATCTCCCTTTATCAACCCTAGATAAAGAATAGAAATCTAAAGCACTATTAGATTCTAAGAGATAAAGAACTAGACAAAACTACTTTGTTCTTCACACTAGAGAACCCTTCTCTAGATACATGCAAGAACCCACTTTACAATAGCAATCTTACACAGAAATTCAAAACCATAATTACACAAAAAAATTAAGGAGAGACAACCTGATGATCCAATGAATGAAATGCACATGAATTACCAAATCAGGTTGAGAAACAAACTAACTCAGAACATGTTTTTCCTTAATCCTGAAAAAAAAACTCTTGCTCAAGAATTCATTCAAAGACCCATTGATGTTTTGAATGAAGCAAGAAGTAAAAACACTTAGAGAAATCACTTTTGAAAGCTTAGAAGACTTGTGTGAGCTCAGAAATACAAATGGGTATATCTCTCAAAGTTGTAAAATAAGCCAAGCCTTCAATCCTATTTATAACAGAATTTGTAACTAACTATAATCGATTAAATGTGTCTGATAATCGATTAATTCGCTTATGTAATCGATTAAAATAACCATGTAATCAATTAAACCGTTCAAGAATGTTTTTGGGTTTGAGCAACGAACAAAATAATCGATTATCCCGAGCTGGCCAAATAATTGATTATTCCAATGGGTAATCGATTATGCATTCATGGCTTATTTATTTCAAACAAAATGTCCAATACAAGTTTCCCCAGTGGTTTTTTTTAAAGTGGTGGAATTTTTATGGACCAATCCTTGAGATACTCCCTTCTGAGGTAGTGTCTGGCCTTGCAATCTTTACAAAGAAGTTTGAGCACCCTGATAATGATCCCTTCCCAGTGGACTTACACTTCTTCAGTAAGTTGTCTCTTGCCTGCATCTTCCAATGGCGATATGTCTATGGTAATGTATCAATCAAGGGACAATTGCCGATGCTTCGAAGGCAAGCTCTTGTCAAGTGGTGGTCTTAGTTTGACCATTCAAGGGCTAATCTAGAACAGGTATCGCTTTGGTTTAAATAACATCCAACTCTCACCAAAGCAGCAGATCCCGAAGTGTGCAAATTCCTCAATCAAAGATCACCAGTCATAGCAGCCTTGGCATCTTCTACCTCGAAAGAGAAGTTCAAGGAGAATATGAAGATGATCTTTAATCTTTTGGAAAAGAAGAATGAAGACGCCTGCTTTGGCATCAATCTTTAATCCAAGAAGCCAGCCAAAGAACCCGTCGAAGCCTCCTCACAATTGTCGGACGATTTCTACCAGGATGAAGACAACTTTGGCATCAATCTTGAAGATGACCGACAACAGCCTGACATCAGCATTGCATCATCATTTCCTGCAGAAGATTACTGTGCAGTATTGTTCACTGTAGTGGTAGGTTTTCCGATTTTGGTTACCGGAAATGTAGAAATGGGAAATGTTTTGCCTATTTAAGGGATGCATCCCGAAATCTTTAAGGAAGTTTTTTAGTTTCCTTCTCAGAGAGTTCTCCCTAGGTATACCTCTGAGTCTAGCCTTCTATTTTCCAATCTTGTGTAATCTTTTTGAGAAATAAAATCTTATTTTCTCATATTGCATGTTTTGCGCTAAAGGGAGCCAAGACAAAACCATTTAGTGGAGTCTCTGACATGCCTCGCTTAAGCAAGTCTTCCTCAACACTTGAGTGAGAGGAACCTTGAAAGTAGAAGATGAAGTTACACTCACATAAGCATGAAATGCTATGCGCTCAAGCGAGCCAAGTTAGAGAGCAAAACATGATTCACTGGAGGCCCTTAATTAAGCATAAGTCAAAGGTGTAAAACCTCAAATTTTGTTTCTAAATTATGGCAGAAGTGTCACTTTATGGTGACTGAAGGTATACTACTTGGGCATAAAATCTCAGCCTAAGAACTTGAAATGGATAGGGCAAAGATAGATGTGACTGCTAGCACCACCAAGGGATACAATGGCAATTAGAAGTTTTCTTAGGCATGCTGGATTTTACAAGAGGTTGATCAAGGACTTATCCAAGATTGCAAGACCCCTCAAAAATCTGTTAGCAAAGACTTTCCTTTCATCTTAATAGTTCTATGAAAGCTTTTGAGTTATGTAAGGGGAAGTTGGTGATATCCCCTATCATCATAGCTCCAAATTGGGGCCAAAAGTTTGAGTTGATGTCCAATGCCAGTAACTATCTAGTATGAGCAGTGTTAGGTCAAAGGACGAATAAGGTGTTTCATGTTATCTACTATGCTAGTAAGATGCATAATGGTGCTCAACTCAACTATGCAACCACATAAAAGATGTTTAAGGTTATGTATGCACTGTGTAACGACTCGCCTTGTCGCTACAATATCACTACTCTAAACGTATAATTTTCAAATTTTAAATAAAAATTCTATTAATTTGATTATGAAAATGAGGGTAAAATTCTCACGATAATACACTCATCAAAACTACATAAATGCGTAAATAAATACATACATACATACACACACACACACACACACACACACACACACACACATATATATATATATGAAATGTAATATCATTCACATGTCAAAACATAATTCATTTTTTACATATATCTAAGATTGAGATTACATGTCCGATCAAAGAGAAACAAGGAACCAACTAAGAAAAAGTTGATAAAAAAACACAACTCTCTCCCAAAATAAATTCCAAGGTTATCACGTCAGTTTGGCGGCTCCAACAAAAGGATTTCAGTCCAACATCACCTACTGCTGCTCATCTGCTCCAACGAACGAAGGTTCGTGATCATCATAGGTATCAACAACACAGTACAAAATTGCAAAGGTGAGTTTGTTATACAAGATCAACAAACAACAGATGACAATGATTAGCAAGAAAGCAATAATAATAACCACAATCATTCTCAGTAATCAATCAGTTCAACACACACTCAACCAACTAGTCATCAACTTTTTCCACAATTCAAATCAATTATGCTCAGAATGATTCATGCATCTGACTCAACTCTCAAATGCAATGTGGTACCATTCGTCAGGAAATAGCCTAAGCGTGCCCACATGACACTCTCACTTAGGAAGATGATGCAATAGCTCGTTGAGGTCACCATATCGTGCACAGGCCACTCCGCCCTATAGTGATCAATCAAAGTCACAAGGGAGTTCCAAACCAAGTGACATACCCCCAAGTACCCGCATTTTTATCCTCAAAAAATCACATGTATTTACTGCCACCATTTATACTATTTCCATGCAATTATGAAGTATGAAACATGAATACCATCAATGCACTAACCGTGGATAGTTAAAAATTCTAAGCAATCCATTTCCCTCTCTAGGATGCTTAAAATTCTTAAATCAATCATCTTCCCTCCCAGGGATATCCAACAAGTCACTACACCCCCATGTACTTACACAACATACATCCATCACAAAAACATTGTTAACATCAACATCGTCTCTCATCAACATCATCTCATCTCAATGTCATCATCAACATCATCTCATATTAATATAATCATCAACATAATCTCATTTCAATATTATGAACAACATAAGCAATCACATTCCACATATATACATATAACACATGCTTGGGATTCACATTCTGTAGGTCTCCAGACAACACAAATCTTATACATTCACAATCCATAATACCACGAGACTAATATTTTAGAAAAATTTTAAATTAAAGAGGATAACTATTATGTACAAAACAAACTCATGTCCATTTAAAATTTAATAAAGAAGTAAATAGGTAATAGATTTACAAAATTTTGGGCAGAGTCTCCTCTATAATTAAGACTTTTTCCAAAAAAATCTAATCATTATAGCAGCAACATCATTCATCAATAAAAAAATATATTGCATCCCATTAGTTTAAAACACAGTTTTTTCTTGAAAACCAGCACAAAACAGGAACATGTATACATCCCCATAATTGGGTTCCTTGACCCTAACTATGGTATCAAAAGTTGTAAACAAACAATAAACTCCCCTCACCTATCTATATTCCTTGGTTAACTCCTTGTAGCGTCGTTTTGAGATCTCTCAGGTTCAGTGTCGTTTGGTCCAAACACAGATCTCTATATATCAAATCGAAGACAATTTAGTATAAATTTCAAAGACAAAGTTATTAATATTACCATTCAAGGTCAAATACCCACTCAAATTTAAAAGGAACTAAAATGGTGTTTTGGAAGTCCACATCAAAAAGACGTCATTTTGAAATATTGATCACATCAATGTGACCGGGGCTCAACAAAGGTCACAAAATGACATCAATGTTATAAAAAGGTAACTTTTACAACGTCTCATTTTCAATGGTTTTTCAAAGGAAGTGTAAAAACATCCAATAACAGTACCCAAGTCACAAAAGATGCTAAGAGAGGTTCAAACTAACTAGGAGAAGACATAGAAAACACGATTACCTCAAAGAAACCACGAATGGAGGATTGGAGACTCTGTTCTCTACTGAATCCTCGAGTTTAGTTTTGAAGATTCCTCTTCGATTAAAGTGTTCCTCTTCATGCGGTGGTCCGACGACAAGCAACAATGGCTTGTGAAAGTCACTGGTGGTTCTGGGTGGTGGAGGACGAGGATGAGAGCTTGGGTGAAGGTTTTGGGGAAGTAGAAAGCTTAAAATACGTGGTTTCGTGCTACTACACATTTTTTGTAGCCGAATTTACTTGCTCAAACGAATTTTGCTCGCTTCAGAGGGCTGACCCAGTTTTAAAAGAATCACTACTTTTGTGCAAAGGTTCTCACACTCTCGATTTTATTTCTCTAATCTCAACGTTTAACCCATTCGTGATTGTGATTTTACCGAAATAGGTTTTGGGTCAAACTCAGAATTACACAATTCCAATGCAGATCAATCAAACTCCACATAACCTATTATCCACACCAAGTAGTTGAACATAGGTAATTCACAAAACACTTCAACTAATCCAAATTAATCATGTAATTAAATAATACAAGAAATACATCAAACATATATTTCCAGTTGTCAAAATTTCAGGGCGTAACACAGGAGAAGTTCAAGTCATATCTGGTGGGGTCCAAGATTATTGCTTACACAAACTATTCATCTATTAGATCCCTTTTCACCAAGGCGGATTCCAAGCCACAATTAATCTGATAGGTTCTTTTTGTAGATTGAAGACTTAGTTTAAGTTTTTGGTTTATGCAATTTTACAATGACAAACATGTTTATATAGATGTGGCATTTTGTATTGAGTGTTTTTAGATCTAGGCATGTTTGCTATAGTTTCCTTTATCCTATCATGCTTAGTCTTTAATGTCATAAGTGATTGTGGATGCTAAGATCACTAAGTTTTTATGAACATAAGTGTTTGACATAGTGTAATCGATTATATGGGTATTGTAATCAATTTCAACATGTTTAAACATTGGCTAAGGCTTGGATTTTATTAAAACAAGGTTCTTCCCATCGAGATAATCGATTACTGAATATTGCCAATCAATTACCGAGCTTTTTTCAAGAGAAGGAAGCTACTGTGTGCCATATAATTGATTACCATGAGTTTCTAATCGATTATTCTTAAAAAAATTAATTTTCTCTCTGTATAAAAATTAATCGATTACCATATTATTGTAATTGACTACATTAACACATTGAATGCAAATATGACAAGTTGCAAGCAGAATAATTGATTACCCGATTATTGTAATCGATTATATCTTATTGCAATTGGAAGATTGTTCTCTAGGATAGAAATAATCGGTTACCACATGGTTGTAATCAATTGCCACAATCTGGAAATGCATAGCAGAGGGTATATAAGCGAAATAATCAATTACAAGGTTTTGATAATCGCTGATGGCGGTTATTACTATTCTTATTTTAAATACCCATCTTGTTATTTCCTTTGAGTAACTGTTTTGCGATAGAAAATTACATATCACATTCAAAAAGAGTTTCTAAGAGAATTACTAAGGCATTTCTTCAGAGAATTTAAGAGAAAGTCCTCATGTCAAGGTCATGTGATGACCACCAAGACACGAATGCTTGGCTTGGATCGTTTCCGGAATGTAATCTTCAAGACTCCATGAATTAGGGTTTGAAATTCAAGTAGAAAAATGGAGAAGATTAAGGAATGATTTAGAATGACGCCACGATTCCCAATTGGAACGATAAGTCGAAGGAGGATTCGCCACAAAGGAAAGCTCCCTTGATAAGAAT
>PYAF01005374.1:0-11067 GCA_007407185.1 Glycine tomentella | reverse complement strand
GCTTATCAATCTTTTGATTGTGGCGCCTTCCAAATCTTGTTTCTTGGTTCCTATCTCGTTTTGCATCTTTTTCCCAGTTTCTGTCCCCGTTAATTTCGTATCAGAACTCACGTTATACACATCCATTTTCAGTGATTCTTGACTCAAAATCGTAGTTCAGAAAGAGATCTTTCGCCTCGATTTGGAAACGCTTAAATCCAAGTTCTGTAGCGTGCGGAACAATCGGTTCCTTCCTGGACGTGTTGTTGGCTGAATTCTGGGTGTGAAATTCCATTCCTAGTTGATCCTAACATCTAATCCTATTGGGAATCATATCACTTCCTTGCAAGGATATCCAATATAGGTCACTGCACCTCACATGTACAACGTACATCCATTATGATGACATCATCAACATCAACCTCATCTCTCATCTATGTCATCATCAACATCAATATCATCTCAATCTTAATATCATCAACAATGTCAAGATCATTTCATTTCAATATCATCAACAACATCAACATCATTTTATTTCAACATCATCATCATAAACATCAATATCATCTCATATTAATATAATCACCAACATAATCTCATTTCAATATCATCATCAACATCACAAACCTCATTCGTTCACAACCCATATTACCACAAGATTGCTATTTTAGGAAAAATCTAAATTAAAGAGGAGGACTACAATATAGAAGACACACTCTTATGCCATTTAAAACTTTAATAAAGAATTAAGTAGGAGAACATATTATAAAATTTTGGGCCGAGTCTCCTCTGTAATTAAGACTTTTCCTAAAAACTCAATCATTATAACAACACCATCATTCACAGTTTTATCCATCAATAACAAATTCCTCGCATCCCCTTTAGTCAAAAACACAGTTTTTATTGAAAACCAACACACCACAGGAACAAACATACATCAATAATAATTTATATCGCATCCCATTAGTTTAAAACAAAGTTTTTCTTGAAAATCAGCACATAACAGGGACAGGCATACATCTCCATAATTGGGTTCCCTGACTGTAACGACCTGCCTCGTCGCTACGGTGTCACTAACTCTAATCATATATGTTCCAAATTTTAATGAAAAACTCCATTAATTTGATTATGAAAATGGTAGTAAATTTTTCGTGATAATAGGATTATCATACACAGATTACAACTATATAATTGAATATATACACATATACATATAAACCAGGGCATATTATCCACATGTCAAAACTTAATTTAGTTTTACAGGAATATACACATGAAATTACATATCTAACAAAAGTCAAGGAACTAACTAAGCTTTGTTGATTAACCAAAACACAACTCTTTTCCAAAAAGAATTCCAACGTTATCACGTCGGTTCGACGACTCCAACCAAAAAGAAGATCTCTCCAAAGTTACCTAATGCTGCCATCTGCTCACATGAAAGAAGGTTCGTGATCATCACAGGTACCAACCACACGGTACAACAAAAGCAAGGGTAAGGTTATTATATAAAACTAGCAAGCATCAGATAACAACAATTGGAAAGGAAACAACATTAACAACCACAATCATTATAAAAAATCTATCAGTCCAATACACACCCAACAAACCAATCATCCAGTTCATTTCACAACTCAACAATCATACTCAGAATGATGCATGCACCTGACTCATCTATCAGCATCCAATGTGGTACCATATCCCGAAAATAGCCTCTCACAGGAAAAATGATTCACCGCCTAACAGGGCTACCCTGTCGAGTGGGCCATTCCCCCACCTGGTGATCAGTCAGCATCGTTAGGGAATTCCAAACCTAATGATCCCTTAGTACCTACGTTCTCAGCCCATTGAAACTCATAAGTACGCGCGTGCCTTCATTCTATTTCCATCCATGCACATGAAGTATGAAACATGGGATCATCAATGTATGACCATGGCCAAGAACAAATTCTTCCCCGCAAGGATGACCAATCATACACCCTCTATGTACATACATAACACACCAACGTGGGTTCACCGATGCACTGACCGTGGCTAGGAACAAATCCTTCCCCACAATGATAACCAACCGGTCACTGCACCCCACGTGCATATACACAACATACAACCATGGCACCATCAATGTATGACCATGGGCCAGGAACAAATCCTTCCCCGCAAGGATGATCAATCATGCACCTCCCATGGGTATCAATATACATACACATCACCTCATCTCGATATCATCATCATATATATCAAATTCATCTCCTTTCAATATCAACATCCATTTCATCATCATCTCATTTAAAGATCATAAATCACATCATCATTATATCATTTATACATCATCAAACACATCATCATTATCTCATTCAATCATCACCAACACATCAATAACATCTCATTTCAACATTATCAATGACATCAATATCACCTCATCCATCTACAATACATATTACCACGAGACAGGTATTTTAGAAAAATTCTAAATTACAGAGGAGGGCTACAATATAGAAAACACACTCTTATACCCATTTAAAAATTCAATAAAGAATTAAATAGGAAAACATATTATAAAATTTTGGGCAGAGTCTTCCCAAAAATCCAATCAATTACAATAACAACATCATTCACAGTTTTATCCATTGATAACAAATTCATCTCATCCCATTAGTTAAAAAAAAGTTTTTCTTGAAAACGAACACACAACAGGAACAAACATACATCAATATAAATATATCGCATCCCATTGTTTAAAACATAACTTTTCTTGAAAACCAGCATACAATAGGGACATGCAAATATCCTCATAGTTGGACTCCCTGGTCCCCGACTATGGTACCAAAACTATAACCAAATAATAAGCTCCCCTTACCTATCTATATTTCTCTATTAACTCCTTGTTGGGGGATGGGTGGTGGGAGGTTGGGAGAAGGTTTAGGGGAAGAAAAATCCTCCATTTTTGTGATTTTCACTACTGGTATGTATTTATCACCGCCTTAACTCGCCCAAGCAAGCTAAAAAGCCTTCCAAAATTTGCTTGGGCCAATTGGCCCAATTTTAAAATTTCTGGTTCAATGAAAACGGTTAACCAATCCAGAATATTGATTTTACTAAAATAGGTTTTAGGTCAAACTCGGAATCACTCGATTACAACGTATCTCAACCAAACTCCACATAATTTGACATCTACACCAAGCAATTGCACATGAATAATTCACATAACATTTCAAATAATCTAAACTAATCCAATAATTAAATAACACAAGAAATACATCAAACATCTATTTTCAGTTATCGAAATTTCAAGGTGTTACACTGACCCCCAACTATGGTATCAAAAACTGTAACCAAATAACAAACTCCCCTTACCTATCTATCTCTCTCTATTAGCTCCTAATAGTGTCGTTTTGAGATCTCTCAAGTTCACGTGCTTTGGCCCAAATGCAGAGCTCTATATATCAAATTGAAGATAATTTAGTATAGATTTCAAAGACAAGGTTAACATTAACATTCGGGGTCAAATACCCACTCAAATTTAAAAGGGGGCTAAAATGATGTTTTGGAAGTCCACATCAAAAGGACATCATTTTGAAATTCCAATTACACCAATGCGACTAGGGCTTAATGAAGGTCACAAAAATGACATCAATATCATAAAAAGGAAACTTCTACAACATCTAATTTTCAAAGCTTTTTCAAAGGAAGTGTAAAAACACCCAATAACGGTATCCAAATCACAATAGATATCAAGAGAGACTTCAAACTAGCTAAGAGAAGGCAAGGAAACCATGGTTACCTCAAAGAAACCAAGAAAGGATGATTGGAGGCTCCGTTCTCTACCAAATCCTCAAGTTGAATTTTGAAGATTCTGCTCCAATTAAAATGTTCCTCTCCATGCGATGGTCCAACAGTAAGAAACGGCGGCTCGTGGCATCACTAGTGGAGGAGGAGGGGGAGGGGGTTGGGTGGCTGTTTGGGGAAGAAGAAGGCCAGTTTTTCATGATTTTCACGCTGTTGTACCTATTTAAAACCGATTTTACTTGCTCAGGCGAATTTTGGCTTGCATGGGCGAGCTAACCCAATTTTTGAAATTTCACTGCTTCTGTCAAAATTTAATATCTTATGGTTCAGATGTTATTTCGCAGATCCCAATGATCAAACTTTGAATATGTGGGTTAAAAGCCTACCTTTAAAATTGGAAGGCGACCCAACGGCTAATCAATCCAGATTGTGATTTTACAAAAATAGGTTTTGTGTCAATCTTGGAATCACTCTTTTTCAACGCAGCTCAAACAATTCCACATAACTTAACATCCACACAAAGCAATTTCACAAGAATAATTTAAACAACGATTCAACTAATCTAAACTAATCAAATAATAACATAATACAAGAAATACATCAAACATATATTTTCAGTTATCGAAATTTCAGGGTGTTACAAAACTCATTCTACATTGAAGATGAGAGTTCCTTGCACAAGGAGTTGTTAGTAGAAGCAAAGATAATGTCATCAACATAGATTTGAAAAAGTAATATATCACTAGCAGATTTTTTGATGAACAAAGTTTTATCAACTTGTCCTTTGATAAAGGAATGACTAATTAGAAAATTGTCCAATCTTTCATACCAAGACCAAGGTGATTATTTTAAGCCACTGAGGGCTTTCTTAAGTTTGAAGACATGATTTGGATGTTTGAAGTCTACAAAACCAGGTGGTTGATCAACATAAATTTCCTCCTCTATGTAACATTTAAAAAGACACTTTTTACATCTATTTGAAATAATTTGAAATCCATCAAATATGCAAATGCAAGCAACAATCTTATGTCTTTCAATCTGGCCTTATTTTTGACTATGATGCCACTCTTATCAAGTTTGTTTCTGAAAATCCACTTGGTGCCTATTGGCTTGTGAGGATAAGGTATAGGAACAAGTTCTCATATTTCATTTCTCTTGAACTGATTTAGTTCATCATGCATAGCAAGCATCTAGTGTTCATCAAGTAATGCTTTATCAATATTTTTGGGTTCAATTTGAGATACAAAGGCCATATCACAACATAAATTTCTAAGAGATGATCTAATGGAAACTCCCTTAGATACTTCACCAATAATGTTGTCTAGGTAGAGATCTCTTGTAGTTTTCCAGTCTTTTGACCTTTGAGTTGGAGTTGAAGGTTCAACTTCTTCATTTGTTTCATTCTTGTTCCTCTCATCAATTTCATTGGTAGTGACATTTTCTTCCAATGGTCCTGCATCATTTTCAAAATTCTTTTCCTCTTTTGAGGAGTTAGATTCATCACAAATAACATGTATAGATTGTTCCATGCATAAGGTTCTTTTGTTAAATACTCTTTATGCTTTACTTTGCATTGAATATCCAAGGAAGATTGCTTCATCAACTTTTGCATCAAATTTGCCAAGTAATTTGTTTCCATTGTTCAAAACAAAACATTTACAGCCAAAGACTCTAAGGTGTGAAATGTTTGGTTTTCTACCTTTGTAAAGTTCATAAGGAGTTTTCTTTAAGATGAGCCTTATGAGCAATCTATTTAAAGTATAGCAAATTGTGCTCGTTGCATCTACCCAAAAATGTTTTGGCAAATTAGTTTCATTAAGAAGAGTCCTTGCACCTTCTTCAAGTGACCTATTTTTCCTCTCCACAACGCCATTTTGTTGAGGTGTTCTTGGAGTTGAAAAATTGTGATTTATTCCATGTTCTTCATAGAACTTTTCAAAATGTTCATTTTTGAATTCACCACCATGACCACTTCTTATTGAAACTATCTTGCAGCCCTTTTCATTTTGTAAAAGCTTGGCTAATTTTTCTAAAAGCATTAAAAGCATCACTCTTGAATTTCAAGAACAAAGTTCATGTAAATCTTGAGAAATAATCAACTATGACAAGTCCATAGTAATTGCCACCCAAACTCATAGTTCTTGAAGGACCAAACAAATTCATGTGAAGTAATTCAAGAGGTCTTGAGGTGGAAACAATGTTTTTGTTTTGAAAAGAGATTTTTGTTTGTTTCCCCTTTTGACAAGCATTACAAAGTTTGTCCTTTTCAAACTTGACTTTAGGTCCAATTACTAAGTCCTTTTTTATGAGCTTGTTCATATGATGCGTGTTGATGTGACTCGCTCTTCTATACCAAAACCATGATTCATCAATTTTACTCACTAAGCAGTTTATGTTGTGAATGAATGTTTGCAAACAAGTAAATGTTACCTTTCCTTTTCCCGACATGAATTATCTCACCAGTTTTGCCATCACATATTAAGCAGCAATTTTTGTTAAGGATAAGCGAAAAATTTACTATCATTTTCATAATCAAATTAATGGAGTTTTCATTAAAAATTGAAACTACACGTTTAGAGTAGTGATATCATAGCGACGAGGCGGGTCGTTACACGACAAGTTGCTTGACTTAACCGCCAAGGTAAACCTTTAACCTTTGACCATTCACAACCCAACTTTTTTGTGTAATAGGGTCCTCCACATCTATTACTCCATAAGGTTTGACCTCATTTATGGTAAATAGGTCACTCCATCTAGACTTCAGCTTCCTTGGAAATAGTCTAAGATGAAAATTGTAGAGCAACACTAGTTGTGCCGGCCTGAGCTATATCTTCAATATCTTCTTGTGATGGTTGGCCTTGGTCCTCTCCTTGTATAGTTTGGATGACTCAAAAACATTGAGTTGTATCTCCTCCATCTCCTCTAACTATAGCTTCCTCTTATCTCCCGATGTAGTTAGATTAAAATTTAGAATTTTGAGAGCCCAAAAGGATTTGGGTCCAGCTCCACCGGGAAATGGCATGCCTTTCTGTTAGGGTTTTATTTCACGTTAGATTCAAGTTATAGGCCAAGTGTAACCCAATCATGATGTAGTAACTGAACTATCGACCAAGTTGTATTTTTGTTTTGTGATTGTCATTAAATAAATAACATAAAATAAATTGCAATAAAAATTAAATGACAATAAAATAATTAAGTAAAGATAGAAATAATAGACTTGGATAGTGATGTCGATCTTGATGAATGAATGTTGAGGTTTGAAATTGGAATTCACTCAATCAATTGTAACTTCACAATTCTCTACTCATCTCTCTTGCTCATCCCCAATTCACTAATATATTCTACCCCAACTCTCGCATGATCGCAGATTCTAAACTAGTTGTTCGATACTCAATCCCTTGGACATACCGATAGAAGTAATCAACATTAGTGGTCGAGAATTACTGAGGCTTAACCAAGATTATTCTATCCCTAGAGATAATTTCAATTAAGTACTTGATTCATGTTTAGGTATCAACAAGGCTTGCCAAAGCGCAAGTCAATTCCTGAATTCATCTATAAGATGGTCAATCAAATAAAAGCATTAAGTACGGAAATAAATAAAGATCTCAAGATGAAGTATTGAATTGATAGAATTAAAGTGAAACAAGTTCATCCTTTCCTCTCCTAGGTGGAAGGAGTTGCACTCATAAAAATAATACAATGAAACCTAGAGTGTCTAATGGAATAATGGAGGCGTCTAGTAGGTGAAAGTCTAAAATATAATTCTAAGAACTGCTCGAGACTTCTACACTGTTACAATGATTGCCTAGCCTCCTATCTATAGAATTGTAGCTAGGTTTAATTAAGGAAATAATCACAAGAAATTACAAACAAGTAATATCTCTAATTAATTCAAGTAATTATATTCTTCAGCTGATTTATCCTTGAAAAATATCTTACTCATGATTTTCCTAGCTTTTATCTTCAATTTTTGCAATTTTTCCTTTAAGAACTTTCTATTGATTTTGGGCCTCTAGAGCTCTAGCGCTTAAGCTAGAGATTTTTGCTGAAAAGCTATCAAAAATTCATTAAAAATAACTAAAACACAAAATTCTACGTAAGACAAAGTAAAAAGTGAATTTAATGCTAATTTGATTTAAAACAAGGCCTGAAAAGTTAACTAAAATGTCAAATAAACGTTACAAAATGCATATAAAAATCAGGTAAATTTGACATTTATCACTTTTCGTACACCATCTGAAAAGACAAGGGCCTATAGGTGTCTTGAATGCAATACGATAGGCCCACAAGCTATCATCAAGCTTGTTGGACCAATCCTTCCTTGAGGTTATCAATGTCTTCTCCAAGATACGCTTGATCTCCTTGTTCTCCTCTACTTGCTCATTTGTCTATGAGTGGTAAGGGGAAGCCACTTTGTGTCTCATTTAATAATGTTGCAAGACTTTTGCCAGTTATGAATTGCAAAAGTGTGTTCACCCATCATTGATCAACACTTGAAGTACTCTAAACCAAGCGAAGATGTTCTTTTTAAGAAACTTGATCATTGTCTTCGCATCATTGGTGGGAGTAGCCACTGCTTCCACCCATTTTAAGACAGAGTCCACTACGACTAGGATATACTCATTGCCATAGGATGAAGGTAAGGGACCAATAAAGTCAATGCCCTAACACTCGAAGACCTTTATCTCCAACATGGATTGCAATGGCATTTCAAGTCTCCTCGAGATGTTTCCAAATTTTTACACTTATCACACTTTTAAACAGAAGTTGGCCAGTAGAAATCGAACTAAAGTGAAAAATACAATGAACACTCTTCAAATAAACCAAGAGGGGGGGTGAATTGGTTTAAAACATAATCTATAATCTTTCTTGAAACTTTATGCGGAATTTGAAATCTGGATCGTATCACTTAAAACCTTTTTCAAACCAGAACTTTTCTTTCAACCAAGATCACCTTTGATATGCTAGTAATGCCAGGAAATATATCTTGTTGATGATAACTTGATTACCCAAACATAATCAATAAGAAATATACAAAAATAGAATAGGAGACTCAACAATTTTATACCAGTTCACCTCACAAACTTGGAGGCTACATCCAATGTCTTCCAACCAACACTAGCTCAAAGTGTCCACTAAATCAAAATATTCTTTACAAGCAATTTACAAAAGGTCTCCCTTGTCAATCCCAGACAAAGAATCAAAATCTAAACTCTATAGATTTTTAAGAGCAAGAACCATAAAACACTACTCTATTCTACCCTCTAGAGAACCCTTCTCCATAATGCTTGATAGAATCAAATTGATTTATCACAAAAGAATTACAGAACAAATAATTAAACTCTTAAAAAGAAAGATTCAAGATAGACATAACCTGGGATCCTTCATGTATCAACGAATGAGAATGAAATGGATTACCATAGTTCCAGGTTGAATGAATTCTAATGCTTAGAATCACTATCTTGAAAAAATCTTTTCTTCAACACATCTTCATTAGAAAAACTCATAAATCTTGATCTTCACAAATGTGTTTTTCACTCAGAAATCAGTCTCTAAATCTTAGTAATTTTTGTGTAATTCGCTCATGTATGTTAAACAATTTGTACAAGGTCTATTTATAGAAAATAGACTCACCAAGCCTTTTATAAAATAGTTTTAACTAACAATAATCGATTAAATCGATGATGTAATAGATTAAAGCTTCTAAATAATCGATTAAATTGTTCCTCAACTTTTTGGAAAAAGTTTATGAACAGAATAATCGATTATTACGACATGTAATCGATTAAAGCAGCTAAGCATTGTTTTCTTTTTTGTCTTATGTAATCGATTACAATGAATGGTAATCGATTAAAGCATAACAACATTTTTTCCAGGTATAGCCTATGTAATCGATTACAATTAATGGTAATCGATTAAAGTAGCAATGCATGATTTTGAGTTTACACTATGTAATCGATTACAAGAACACTGTAATCGATTAATGTGTTCTTCATGGCTTTTCCAAATTTAAAATGAAAGCATGTAATTGATTAAAACAACAAATTTTCATTTTTCCAAAACTTCAACCATGAGAACATGAACTTTGAAAAATCATTTAAACACTTTAGTTTATTAATCAAAGACATGTATGCATGAGGATGAGAATGCAAATGCAATGAAGGATCATAAGGAAATGCACTTGAGCCACTTAGATAATTACAAATGCCATCAAAATGATTGGGCATGCAAAAAACTAAAACTTCAAGTCATCCTTGCTTCAATCTTCTTGCAGCTTCCTTTAAATCCAACATAAAGGACTTTAGGAGTTGTTCTTTCCCCATATGTCTAATTGTGGCAATGCCACAGTATGCTAGTTGCTTTTTCCTTCGTCACACATCTACATTGTAGGTTATCAGCCCCAATCTTAAACAAGTGTGGGTCATCCCAAACATACCTCTAAGCTTCTCAAAAGAACTTCTTCCTATCATATGAAATGTGGTCAATTGTGGTTGCCCTATGGCTTTGAAGTTAGCCATAACAGTAAATCAGGGGAAATTGTCTTCCTAGATACTCAAAGCAATCAGTCTTTCATTTAGGAATTCCTCATGGACCTCCTTCTCATGAATGGTGACCTCCTTGTTGACCAACCATGAAAGGTGGTTGACTACAAGGTTCTCACTCCACTTCTTGTCTCATATCTACAAGTCAAATTCTTCCAAAAAAAATCGTGAAAAGGAAGGTTTGAATAGATTCCTCAACTTTTGAAATTTTCTTGATGCAAACGATTCAAATATGAATACCCTTTACAACAATCAAGGTTTTCCTCAAAACCTTTTAATACAAAGATAATCTTGCTTGAGAAAAACAATCACTTTTTCTTCTAAAAATAAAGTTTTTAATGGTGCATCCAATTACAAGATCAAATACCAATAGAGAGAATGAACACAAGGGTTTATACTGGTTCAGTTCTCAAGAGAACCTACATCCAGTTTTACTCTAACAACCCTTAGAACAATCACTATAGAGAAATCACTTTACAAATATTATGTGTAACACCCCAAAATTTAGGGAATTACAGACAATTATTAAGAATAAAATGTTGATGAAAAGCGGTAGACAATTAGGACAAAATGACAAGAACGCCCCTGAACAAATTCAGAAATGACGATTATGTCCTAGGATGAAAAATGACCGTTATACCCCCAGACATTTTGGAAAAGGACCCATATATCCTAGATATTTTGATAAAGATATTTTTGGGAGAAAATTACAAAAAGGTCCTTGAACAAATTGGATAATTACCATTATACCCTAAGG
>PYAF01005373.1:1019938-1031954 GCA_007407185.1 Glycine tomentella | reverse complement strand
CGTATTTCGCTGCAATATCCAGCGACCTTGGTTCATGTCAGCGACGCCCAATCGCACCAATCCGGGCATGCCAGGTAGCCCAGGTAAACCGCTGCATTGCCAAGCGAGGTACCTTCCGTGGCATTTCAACAAATTTTATCCTCCAACTGGCATTCCAGCTTTATTTTACGTTGACTGTGGCATTCTGACAAAAGTTCCGTATTTCTTATCCTACCTATTTTTCCTAATAAGTTTGGCCCAATGATTAAAGAAAGATGAAAGGAAAAAAAAGTCACAAATGCAAATTTCCTTTTCAATAAAACTAACAAACAAATATTTTTCAACTTAAAAAATCATGTTAAGCAAAATAATGGCATGGACTTATTTGTGTTATTATATATTTTAGAATGTGGCGTCGGCGGAGATGCTAAAAAACATAAAAACGAAGCAAGTCAAAGCGTGGTGTCGACGCGGCGCCCCTGGCGCGTGTTCCTTGACCCCTCCGCCCTGTAACCTCACCTACTTCACTTTCAACTACTCCCTCCTCCTCCTCGTCAGTGGCGGAGCCACATGGAGACCAGCAATGGCCTCGGCACTACCTAAAAAATAAAATTTGCAGTAATTGAGTGGTGGAATTTTTTTTTTATAATAATTATATATACTTATATAATTAATTATGATTAAAAATAAAATTTGGCACTATCTAAAAATAAAATTTGACACTACTTAAAATTTGGCACTACCTACAAGTGAAAGCTGGCTCCGCCACTGCTCCTCGTCTTCCTCCTCAGCCTCCTCCGTCACCGCTTCCTCCTCCTCCTCTCCTTGCTAGTTGCGGCCGTGCTCATTTGCTTTCACGCTGCGCTCAGGAGTACGGACGAGTTGTTGGGGACGATCAAGAATTTCCCACGCTGGTGCCTATGTCCCTGTTTGAGCTTTTTTTAACTCTTTTTTGTACAATTCACTAACAATCTCAATTTTATTCTCTGTGTGCAAATATTTGGATGGGATGATCCCTTCCATTGGCAATGAATTGTGATTCTTCTTGTGGTCCTGGGAATATATCATCATTAATTACAGGCAGGATTTCTATGTTATGGGTTTCTTCACTTTATTAACTTTGCTCTCTGATTTGCTATGTTGAATTGAAATAATGCACAGATAATGAATTTAAGCATGTAGTTATTTTAAGTGTTTTTGGTACTATTCTAGCTTTACTTCCTGAATTTGTGAATTTAAAGGTTTATATTAAATGTCAGCATAGGTTAATGAGGTGAAACTTCAATTTTGATTGAAAAATAGTACATCAATACCTAAGGACTGCATCCAAGTTTAGGTGGTAATGTTCACTTCCACTTGCATGACTGTGGCTGAATGATTGGGCAGGCATCCTTGGGCATGATCTGCACAATTGTGTGTCGTTAGTGACTACATCACCAATGTATTTTTTGAATTGTGATTGTATCTCACTGCAATGTGTAATCACCAAGATAGTATACATTAGGATCCAAATGTCCCGAATTGGTATATTATAGCTGTTGATTGTAGGACATATTTTCCCAAGGTTTTGTGTGTGCCGGCAGCATTATGCCCTTCTCAGGATGAGCTGTTTATTGCATTGCCATTGTGAACTTGTTTCTTTATCCACCATAGTTAGTATAAATAACCATGTTCCTAAAAGACTTGTCCTTGTGAAATTCTTTCTGGCAAAATCAATTCTTGTGATGTCATTTATTGTGACTTTTTGCTTTGACTAGCTATATCATGCACTCGATCTTTAATGTCAACATCCTGTTGTCAGTTGCTACTTAACAAGCATAACATTAAACTGTCTGTTCTGCAAATGTTCCCCCTTTCCAGAAACATTTCACTTTTTCTACTTGTATTTTCTTATCATACTTTTGTCAGGTCATGTGGAAGGTTCACGGTATTTCTATTTGTATCAGAGTCTGTCATCTATATGGATGATACAAGTCCTAAACCGAATGTCATATTAACTGTAAGATGCAAATAAAAATTGTGAAAAGGACATAATTTCTAACTTTAAGAGTATCTTCGAAGCAAGCATCTTTAATGGATTCTTTCATCAATTTTTTGTGGTTTCGGTATTTTTTGTGGTCCCCACCGTACCATGTTATTCATAAGGAACTCACTCAAAAATTTGCTTAAATGCAAGAAACCATAATAAATTCAAAAAAAAATCCACACTATATATTTTTTAATAAAATTTAAGATTTTTTTTTCAATTTCTATAAATACAAATAAAAAAATAAATACTGGAATAAAAATTAAATATAAAATTTTAGCTATGCTTGACATGGGAGAAAAATCCAAATTATCACTTTCCTCCTAATATTGAGAAATTGACTAAGAAATACTATATAATTGGCTAACTAGCATTTGGTTGTTTCAATTTCACAATTGCCGAAATGTTACAAATAATTTTATTTTTATACTATGCTATCATACGCTCCCACAGTCCCACGTTTCCAGCCCACGTTTATAATTGGCTAACTAGCATTTTTCTCCTAATACCAAAGTATATTTAAAATCCAGTTTCCAGACCCTTTCATACGCTCCACCCTTCCTCTCTGTCGTCCACTTCCACAACCTTCTCTCTTCTTCTCCACTCACTGCGTGACTTATCGCCTTCCTCACCCAAACCATCGTCTCCCCCGTGTCAGCCTTCCCCATCAGAAGCTTCATCAGCACCACTCTGTCAGAAGCTTTCTCGCCCGAGTTTCCAAAATCCACGATTCCGAATCAAAGTCGTCACCAAGAAGCACGTTCGCGTGGCCTCTTTCTCCATGCATGCAGCCTCTTCCGAGCGGCACCATCGTCACAACCTCTTCCTCCATGCACGCGACCTTTGATTTGGTATTTTCCCTTTTTTTAGTGGCAGTTGATGAGGATAGTAATATTTTATTCATAAGTTTCGATTCCTTATATAAGGAACCCGTGTCATTTTTGACGAAACCATTCCGCCAAGCAAGCCCATTCCATTGCAAGATTTTTTCACAAAATCGTTTCTTCACGTTAAGGAACGCATTGAGCACTCCGTGTTGGAGATGCTATAAGATGTATTTTAGTTCCTGCTTATTTTCACAAGAAAAAATAATATTTTTGTAGCATTTTTCCTTGTGATTTTATTCAGTAAGCACATAATGTAGTTTTTGCATGCAACATGTCTCTATGCACGTGCCATTGGAACAGTTGCATCAATATTTTTAATTGACTGTTCAGATCTTGCAATCTGCCGATGCGATCATCAAACAAATAATTCTATGCTTTAGAATCAAAGCCACAAGTATTCTTACAAGCATTAGTTTTGTTCTTTTTTATTTTCCTTTTAGGCAACATAATTAATGCGAATGACAAGACGTATTCGTTATCAGTTGTCACGTGCCTAATCTTTGCTCTTCAGTGGCTAAAATGAAGAAAACAACATTTTTGGTCACGAGAATTTTGATTCCCTTTTGAATTCTCTACTTTTTTTTTGTAGTTCTGAATATCGTTAATTTTATTACTTTGGCACTTCCAGTGTGTCGTGAAAAAGGTAATATGTTAGATTTGACAAAAATGAACGAACGTGAAGTCGTTTAAGAAACTTCAATGATACATTTTCATTTATGGCCGTTGCTAAGATTATATTAATACAAGCTAAATCAATGCCTTTTTTATGAGTAGTTATTTATTAGTAGTTATTGATAATTATATGTTACATGTAAATTATATAGTCATTATTTCATCTTTTCTTCTTTTAAGACTTATTTTTGTGATTAAAACATAGAAATTAGCTTCTTCTAAACTTTTATCTAATAGATGTTAAACTTATTTGATTTATAAGGTATTGGTTTTATTTTTTTTTGTAGAAATTTACTGCAAATGCATGGAAGGCACATCATACCCATTCAGTGTGACTAGTTCACTTAACACGTAGTCACTTATCCAACTGGCCACTGAAGGCACGTTTAGCGTGAAATTGTCTGCTTAATACACAACCATAATACTGGGCTGCGTTTTAAGGAAAAAAAGGAGGGAACTGAAGGGATGTCAGAGAAAATACAGACACAAGTTTAGCTAAGTCGCGAATGAGGACTTCTTCCACACCATTGAAACTTGCATTCCACCATTGGTTCTCCATTTCCTTCCATTCATTCCATCTCCATTTCCCTAACCATTCATTTGTATAAGTCTCTCATGAGAATGAGAGGCTAAAACTTTCATTGTTGGGAGCTCAACAACCAAACGCTTTGATGTAATGATTATAATTATCTATTTAATGTTATTTATGCATTATTGTTGTTTTTTTGAGTTATTATCATGTTAACGGTTTGATCATCCATTTTCATGCTTTGTTATAGGGTTTAATACATTGAAAAATGTTTATTTCCTTAGAACTATAAAACACTTCTAAGTGAACCGTTTCTAGGGATAAAATGATTTCGTTTAACCTAAGTTATTCATCTTTAATCTTAATGCAAATTGATTGATGTAACTCTTAAGGAATTATGAGCAAAATTAAGTGATTTAAGGTCTTCCACTTGAGGAATCAAGGCTAGAATACTTTAGTAGATGAAAGTGATCGGAAAATAATATTGAATAGCAAAAAATCTTTAATATTGTATCAAAGTTAGTTTCGGTTAATTGAACCCCCAACAAACGTCGCATCCTATTCCAATTGTCACTACAATACTCTGAGTGTTTGTGTCTCCTTTTCCTTAATTGCTTAGAACAAACTTATATTAAATGTGAGTACAAATAAAGTTTATATGGAATCGACATTCAGACTTATAGTTTAATTATTATTTGGACAAATTGGTACACTTTTAAAAGTGTTAATATAGATATCTAACATATGTTTTTACTTGCCAAAAGGATTTAGATTACCTGAAATCTTACCCGTTTGGGTTAGATGTATTATCAAACTGTGATGGACTATTGTTAGAAATAAAGACAAAAATTTTCCAGTGAAAGGCAGCATGTACTGTTCTTTCAGTTAAATAAGAAACCAATTCTTTACTCTTCCAATTTCCAAATCTACACTACTTGCGGAGTTCTTCTCTTTTTCACTCTACTATTCGCAGCGTACACTGATTTAATAGTTTGCGACATTTCATTTATAACGTGTTAGTAAAATGATTTTGTAAAAATAAATAAATGATAAACAGTCCTTGTTATTTTTTGCACACCTTCATAAATAAATAAATGATCTACTTTTCAACCCTTAATTTTTATAACATTCTTACACCTATCTCAATATCACGTAATCCATTATATGTGTCACTTTCTTTTTCTTTTATTATTCCTATATCTCACTTTTTCTTCTCTCTTTCCTCTCAAGAAAATATAAATATATATATATATATATATATATATATATCCTAAGGATGTGAATAAATCATTTTTCGTAAGCAAATAAATATTTCCAAACTTATCATATGTTTAATAATATATTAACACTCTTATATATCAAATTCTTCATTAGCTCTTATTATTCTTATCTTATCGCATCATATAATTTATAACATAATTAGTAATTTATTTAGTAGTGCTAGCCGCAAAAGGCTAAATCAGATTGACATCATTATTGAATTTAAGAGTGATTCGTAATGTATGATATTTTAGGATTAGAGAAATGTTAGTGATTTTTTTTTTTTTATAGATTCTCTGTATGATTATTATTAATTTATTATCATGCATCTAACTTTTCTTTCATTTCAGTTCCACCTTATTTTGTTTTTCCTGTTTCTCTCTTTCTTTTCTATTACATCTATTAATTTCTCTTTATTTTTTTAACATCTCTCTGTTCCTTTTACTCATACACTAAAAAAAAAAATTCTGTACTGTCATAATTTCGTATTTTCTACTTGATGGCCGAAGAAGCAATAAAAAGACGGGAAATGAAAACAAGTGAGAGAGATTTAAAAGGCTCATAACATAAAGAAAATCTAACTCGAACAATCAATAAAATCTAAGGTAAATCAAGGGTATAATGTATATACAGCAAATACATCTCAATCAAGAAAGTTTGGGGCTTCAAATAGACAGAAAAATAATAAAAATCCTTCAAGGAACCATAGCAGGGTAGTTTATGAGGTGTCAAGTCTTTCGACCGTATGAAAGGACCATAATAAAATCCTTGGCTGAGCTTCCAACAGATGTCTCAATCTCATTCTTTGGCACTGTTTGCAACCACATGTCTACTAAGTTTCTCAGTTGCAATGAAGATAAAAGCTCCCGACCTTGTAATGTGATCTCCACCTGAGAGAGTAAATCAGAAAAACCAATTGGCTGCACATTGTTTCACTAAGGTGTTAGTTTTAGCAACAAAATAACCAATTTACCTCAGCTTCACTAGCAATACCAAGCTTCCTCACGAGATACTTTTTAATATATGAAACAGTTACACTACTATCCCTGTGATGATTTGAAGAATTTGTTAGTGGAAGTTATCAGTTATACTATAGCAGTTTGTGCTTGATAAGAAGATAAATTAGAAAAATAATAATTACAAAAATGCCCGAGAAACCAAAATTGCCATTTGCCAATGTGTATGATAAGAAATAAGAATGATATCATACACAACATACACAGAATGACAGAATAAATACTTATGTAGACCAAGGGATGCCAGAGGAGGACAATGAAAGTATGGTTTAGACTTTAGAGCATATAAAAGTGAATATACAGAAACAGATCTTTACCAAAGAAACATCAGCCAGATAAACAATTACTTCATGCATGGCAGGCTAATTCAGTCATTCAAGCACTGAAAATGATCAGACAACAAAAACTCATAACAGAAAATAGGAATATAAAACTCACTTGACCCTTAGGTAGCTGGAGTATAGCTGTGGCAGTCGTGCACTTGCTTTCCTTTATACAGAAATTCAAAGGTCAGATACTCAACAATTGACATAACACTATCAAAATTAAATAAGCCGTGAAACGCAATCTCACTTCTCTTCAGCAGCAACCAAGCAGAACCAGATTGGACCAAATTCTTGGTTGCCTTCGATGTTGGAACCAATCTCAGGTTTTGCAGGAAAATTTAAGTCCTCAGAGATTCTGAGTGTTTTCTCTTGATTGCTCAGAGGCCTTTGGTGTTGGACTGAATCTGAGTTTGAAGGAGTTGATTCATTTTGATCAGCGGCATTGTCATTGGAGCGCACAATTACTGGAGTGACACTATTTTCTTGCATGGAGGACTTTTTACTAGACTTTTTGCTTCAAGGTTCCACCAGGGAATTTAATGGCTCTAACTTATCAGCCGTTTCATTTCTAAACTAAGAATTGTCCCTCTTGTTGGTATCTGATTGTTGACTTGAATTTGCTTTAGAAGAATTCTGCTAATCATAGGAAATAGTCATGCACTAGAACATACACGTGAAGATCTTTTGAACAAAAGTGAAGGACAAAAGGATTAAAATAACTTTAGCTTCCTGAAAGGAGAAACACAGTAAGGATTAAGAAAGAAGAACCGGATAAAGATTATAGGACAAGAAAAGCTTTATAACCTTTACCGGAATTTTGATTTTGAGACTTCCGTTGGAAGTTTCACCCCGGGGACGACCACCATCTTTCTTATCTTCTCCTGCTACTTTGTCAAGTTGACAAGCAGCAGGTGGTGCAGAGCAAGTAAATTTTAATCTAGCTGCAGCTTTGGCTCTTCTCGCGGATCCTATTGTAGAACTAGAAGCTTCTCCCAGAACTTCCTACTTCACCACGGTTTTCATCTTCCGCTTTATCAGGTTTTGAAGCAGCTTTGTCTATTTTTGCATTCTTTTCTAACGAAGATAGAGAATTCTTCTTTCTGTAGATGTTCAATTTGACTGAAGCATTTTGTTCTTCAAATGGGAAAATTTTATCCCTAAAATCTTGCAGGCAAGGATCTGACCTGTTCATTTCCAAAACAATATAGAAGTCAGGCAAAATTCAGGAAAACTCCACCGATAGGGAGAAGAAATGAAAATTTCAACCATCAAAAAGAAATAACAGGAAAAAAAGCAGAACTGGTCATCAATTTTTCCCCGTGGTGCATGCACAGAAGCATATAATCGTATGATAAAGTGATATGAGACCAGTAAACGGCAGCAGAGAGAATTATAGACCAATCTGTCGATCATTTCTGAAAGTAGAGTCATGTTCATTGAGACTACCTTAATTTATCAAGTGGAGAACAACCCAAGTCTCTATTGCATATTGGACAATGCTTTAATTTCTCATCTATTAACTTCTTGTCTATGCATTCCCTGCAAACTGTTGTTAAACTCAAGATTTAGACTTGCAACTTGCATACAGATTTAGAAATATAAAGGTGGATGGAAAAAAAAACAATGAGCAATATTCATTACATGAAAAATAAAAAAACTGAAAGCAAGGGAATAATGGAGACTGAGGCCTAGTTTCTAGCACAATCATACACAAGTCTTAGTCACTGAAATTAACATGACTAAGCATAATGACAAGCTCCCAAAAATGCAAGAGTGAACATAGATGAGAGTCAGCAAATAATTTGTATATAGAGTCCAGAGACATCTTTCATTCTCTACCTTCATATGTTTACCCCCACTCTTACCAAGCAGACACTCCTTTGCAATCATACCAAGGATCCTTTAAGTTTCTCAAAGAAGTAAAATTGTTTCACTGAATATCAGGATACAATCACGAATTTACTGACAATTGGAGAGAAGATATTTGCATCAGCAAATATATAACTATGCATACCTTGTTTTTTATTGTTTGTAAACATGTAAAAATGCTTCATTTCACCAAAGCCTATTAAATTTAACTAAAATTACTTTGATAAAAATATGATTCTTTGGACAGCATTTCAATTGAAACAAACAGCTTACAAGATTTATCATGCAGATTGCAGACAGCATGACATTTTGCATAAAAAATACAGATTGTTTGCATAACATGATGAGTAAATACTAAATGGAAATTTTTGTGCTGCATGGAAGCTAAATCAATTTATTATTAACAAAGGATTTCAATGAAGTCACTAGATAAGCAGGCCATAAAACAGAGTGATAGGGCATCATGATTTCGAAACACAAAAGGTAAAAAAAGAAGGAAAAATTAAAGACCGCAAAAATCATGAGCTGCAGCAACAACCAAGACCCAAGAAATTATTTTTATCAGCAAAACAAGTATTGAAAAGTAGATCACAAAATTGAACAAAGCATATGGTAGATGAGAAAAAGAAGCACTTACAACTACGACAGCATTCTGATATTGTGGTGGCGTTTCTGAAAAACTTATTGCACAAAGGACATGTCACGCATGCTGAGACCTTCTCATAGTTGAGCTTCGCCGCTCCCATTGTCATTGTTGTTGTCTTATATCTGTCTGCATCTGACAAGGACACACTCATGAACAAGCGCATATAACAAAAAAAACACACAGGCACCTCCGTATTCACTTAGCCCGCATGGTGCATGTCACCAAACTAAGAAGCAAGGGATAAAAAAAATGCCAGTTTTGCATCATTCTCAACGAGAATTAACCCCGCGAGAAAAACGAAGAAGATAGATGCCACTACCAGAGAAAAACAAATGGGCTTTAAGATTTGTGCATGATCCTATGAAGGGTCGTCGAGTCAAGATCATGGAACGACGTCGAGGAAAACGAAAAAGTGAGATTCTTTGGAGTATCGAACGTGTGTGTCTTGTTCGATTTGTACAATGGTGGTGCTCTTTTGGATTTATCTCTTGGAAGATGAAAAAAGGTAATCGAGAATGAACCTATCGTCTATATACATGTGCTTTCATGTGTGTACGAGAGAGAATGTGTTTGCTCCAAAGAAAGAGAATGCTACTGTGACAGAAGAAACAGCCTGTGTTATTGAGGGGTAGCTTTGAGAGGCACACATGAAAAAAAAAAAAGTACAAATAGAACTTGGACCAATCCTTCCTCTGCCATAGGAATGATTGTATAGTGCAAGACCACCTCGTATCTACGGTACGTCCTGCCTAATTTCTGTGTGACACAGAGCTAAATTTTTTAATTTATAAAAAAATTCAACTATATTATGAATATTGATCGAAGTCGGTTCAAGACCATAGACACGTGGATAGTAAATCCTACATAATATGTTTTATGATTTTTTTATTTTTGTTTTAATTTTATTGTAAATATAATTATTCAGATTCTCTCTCATGGTGTATTCGTCCAACCAAAATCTTACAAATAGCATCTTAATTGTTGATTGGTTATTACACAATAATCAGAAGAGAGATGAGAAATAATTTTTTTTAGTTAGCTGTTAAATCAACTTAAATTTGAAATTAAAATTTAAAAATTATTTAAAAGAATAAAAAATAAAAAAAAACTAAACACTCAATGCATAATATTATGATAAAACATGTGACTCAAAGAGAGCGCAAATAACTCCTAAAGAGGCTTCCATTAAAAAAATGCTCTCGTTCTAAATTTCTAGAATAACTCCTAAAAGGAGTAGATGTTTCTTTAATATGATATTATTTTTTTTAAAATCCATTTAAACATCTATTTAAAATAGTTATTTACCTATTTTAATATAAAAATATATATTTTTAATAGAAATGAATTTAAATATTTCAATTAAGTTAATCTAATATTTTTTT
The DNA here is from genome assembly GCA_007407185.1 of Glycine tomentella. NCBI lineage: Eukaryota > Viridiplantae > Streptophyta > Magnoliopsida > Fabales > Fabaceae > Glycine > Glycine tomentella. Next base: position 1,021,362 of record PYAF01005373.1, on the reverse strand, counting down.
TGGATAGATTAGCATGGACTAAGTTCTATAAATAAACAGAATGAGTAAAAAGAAATACACAAATAACTCTTTAGGTCTCGGGGGGCCGCTGTTGGTTTTGTTTTGGTCTCCTAAATTTTTGTCTATTTTGGTTTTATATTTTTTTTTGTTTTTATTTTAATGAGTATAAAATTATTTGTATACTTTCTTCTTTTTAGTCTTCTCCACAGTAAGTGCACTAACTCAGATAAAAAGAGAGAACAGTAAATGCACACTAACTTGGATAGTTGGATCCTATCTAGATTTTTTGGATCCGCTCCTAATTATCGTGCAAACCCATCCCTCTCGAATCCTTTTTTTTTCTGATAAAAATAAATGGTGGATTAGTGTCAGATATAAGTTACTGTAATTAGAGGAAAGAAAAGGAAAACGGAGAGAGAGAGAGAGAGAGAGAGAGGTAGCTGATCAGATATATCTTTGATAGAAATAGTGTTAAGATCACACTCTTTTAAATACATATTCTCTTATTGGTTGAAATTTATAAAAAATAAAAAAATTTATAAGTCTCACATAATATTTAACTATTCTTTTCAAATTTTATACAGTTTTTAATAATTTTTAATCAATTAAAAAGATCGTACTTGAAGGAGTCACTTAGAAAATATGTTTGTAACCTTCATCGTAATTTTTCTTAATTCATTTACTAAATATATGAAATTACTGTATATCTTCTTTTATTCATTTGATAAATAAATATTGTCACTCAGGGTTCTAGGTACGCCAGTTATGGAGCTTTCACATGTGCAGGTTGCATATTACAAAATAAGGGATGCTATATGGTACGAAATTCGTTATAGTCTAAGAAAGTAAGTATGAAATAGGCGATTTTTTTATTGGTTAAAAAGTTAAATTAAAAAAGAGAAAAAACAAAGGTAATAGAAAAAACCCACAATTAAAACCATTTCCATTTTAGATCAATAGGGTTGAGTTATTAAAAAATCTTACGATGAAATCTTGGCAAAAAATTAAATTTAATATAAATTAAATAAAAAATTAGGAAAAAGGGGCAAGTGGGCCAAAAATTGGGAAATTGGGGCAGCCCAACACGCCTGGTTGGGGCATCTTACAACACGCCCAACTGGGGCGTGTTTGGGCTGGGGGTGACACGTGGCAGGGTAAAAAGGGGGTGCAGGGTTTTCACGATTTTTTCGTAAATTACGGAAAGTGATAACTTTTGATCGGGACTTCCGATTGACGCGAAACCGGCGGCCACGCGCTCGAAATTGAGAGGAGAAGGCCTGGGCAAGTACCAAAGGAACTTGCCCAAAAATTTTTCCCAAACGAGGCCTCTAAGTGCCTCAAAAATGTAATTTTGTCTTTCAGCCTCCAAAAAATTGCTCGTTTTTTGATTTTTTAACTAATCAATCAGTGAATTGCATCCGCAT
>PYAF01005373.1:992136-1019838 GCA_007407185.1 Glycine tomentella | reverse complement strand
CGATGGAGGCGTGTTTTATGTCAAAAGGCTCGAAATTGAAAGAAGTAATTGAAGAAAATAAAAAACAGGCCCAGGCCAGGCCTAACGAAGGGTGATCTGGCCTGTTTCCACCCATATATGTACGTCAAACAAATTTTTTAAACAGTCATAATTTTTTATAGAAATGTCCGATGGAGGCGTATTTGATGTCAAAACGCTCAAAATTGAAAGAAGTAATTGAAAAACTAAAAATGCGGATGCAATTCACTGATTGATTAGTTAAAAAATAAAAAAAAGAGCAATTTTTTGGAGGCTGAAAGACAAAATTACATTTTTAAGGCACTTAGAGGCCTCGTTTGGGAAAAGGGACTTGCCCAGGCCTTCTCCTCTCAATTTCGAGCGCGTGGCCGCCGGTTTCGCGTCAATCGGACGTCCCGATCAAAAGTTATCGCTTTCCGTAATTTACGAAAAAATCGCGAAAACCCTGCACCTCCCTTTTTACCCTGCCAGGTGTCACCCCCAGCCCAAACACGCCCCAGTTGGGCGTGTTGTAAGACGCCCCAACCAGGCGTGTTGGGCTGCCCCAATTTCCCAATTTTTGGCCCACTTGCCCCTTTTTCCTAATTTTTTATTTAATTTATATTAAATTTAATTTTTTGCCATGAAATCTTTTAATTCACTGTACAGAAATTCTTTCTGAAAAAATTCGTACGGAAATCAAGGAAATGATAGTTACAGGCTTACAGCTTACAAAAATACTACTAAGTAGGATTGCGCAAAAAAACCGGTTTGGTCTGACCCAGATTGTAATCGAACCAGTTCTGGTAAAAATCAAATTGGATTATTTTAAATCAGTTCAGGTTCGACCCGATCATTTTCCAAAATGGGTTAGTGCTCCCACCCTTTTTTGACCCGCTCGACTCTCATTTTCTCTCTCTCAACTGCACCCACCTAGGCACTGTCGCCGTCTCATTCTCCCTCGACTCCACCCACCGCCATCTCATCTCTCGTTCTCGCTCCTCGACTCACTCTCTCAGTCTCGTTTGTGAAATCAGTGAAGTACAAATTGAGTTTATCATCTTCTCCAGCACTACACGGAACTCTTTTCTAAAACCAGTTCAGAACTAGTTTTCTAAAACCAGTTCACAGATTCAGGTTAAAAACCAAACTGGTTAAACCAGGTCGAAAACCAGTTCGGTTCGGTTATTTTTTAAAACCGATTTTGCACAACCCTACTAATAAGCAAACCTGTTCTTTTTAAGATAAAAGCAAAAATTAACATTATGAGTATTATAAAATAAAATAATTAAATGTATACTATGTTAATTACCTAAGCTCATAGTGTATGCTTATAAAAATAGTGTATGCTTATAATTAATTACCTAAGCTCATAGTGTATGCATATAAAAATAGTGTATGCTTATAAAGAATATTGGCAAATCATAGATTGTTATATATAATTACCTAAGTTCATCCTGCTATAATTTTTAATTAATTAATCATTTATCAATGCATTAAAATTAAAATCGAAATTTATCCCTTACCCCAATACGCTTGTTTTCTTTGCTGAACCTGAATCCACAAAACATTTGATGAAAAATAAATTAGCAAGAGCCAGTTGTTCAACTTCATTTCGAACTATTATACCCAGTCTGAACTTGAAAAATAAGGCGTGTGCTCATAATTGGAAATACAAACAAAATGTAACAGCCGCCGGTAATTAAACTGTATTCTAATTGATGAAATGCTTTGGAGTTCGGTGGCACCTATGGTGCTTATCCTATCCTTGTTTACATAGAAGTGAACAGAAGGGGAATAGTATTAGTTAGAGCGACAGAAAAAGTATGTTAAGATTAGCATATTCAACTTAATTATAAATTTAATTACATGTCAAGGCCTTGAAATGATTCAAAATCAAGAATCAACGTTGAATCTGTAGACTGTATTTGCAATCTGTTATCATGACTGAGAATCCAGAGAACAAAATAGCTGAGGAAATGGCAGATCTCAAAGGCTAACAGCCCTCAATAATATGTATCAACTTAAGGACTAGACCCTTTAACAGTTATTGTCATTGAAGCATGTCCAATAACTCAACATGATGTTGAACCATCTCCAATATAAAGCTTTTCACGATCCTACTAACCCCTTTTTGCGAGCATAAGCTGTAATCAGGAGAAACATCACAGCAGAAAATACACCTGATACAATAACTACCTGCAAGAAAACATGGAGTATTTTTATTCTTTACTCATAATATCAAGCCCAAAATTTTGCAGCAACATATATGTGAGCACAAATGCGCATGCATAAACAGTAATAGTTTGCATACCCATTTGAACATGTAACCATGGTTATCGTTCCAAGTATATGGGATATTCATGCCAAATATAGCAGCCACCAAAGAGTAGAAAGATAGACAAACAGTTCCAGAGCTAAGAAAGAGCTCTAACTGCACAAGAGTTGAAAGACCATTTAGCGAACTCGTGAAAAAAAAAAAAAAATACATTATAGAATACTGATAGATGACATGCCACATGCAAGGTGCAGAAACGTGAAAGCACCTGAATCAGCTGATTACGATGGTTGTCAAGCTGCAATATAGAAAAAACTTCACTTGAATTTCATGTCATTCACCAGATACCAATAGATATATTATCAGTAAATTGCTAGCTACTTACTTGAATATTAATATAATCTTCAGTATCATCAATGTATTCTCGCAGCTTTAAATGAAAAGAAAAAGAAAAGTAATTAGGTAAAAGTAAAACTATACCTAGTACAGCAAATTCCGAGTTCAAGTAAACCTATCTAAGTAAATAACACAGACTTTTAAAGAAGCCAAGCAAATGTCAAAAGAGTACACTAGTTTTGAATCCCTTTCTAGAAAAGCCTAATCTAATGGGCGTTAGTAGATCCTCTTAACACATCCCACCACAAATAAATTCAGGGATTTGATAGCCTGAATTAGACATAGAATCATCATTATCATAGTATTTAATTACAAACGCAAAAGGGGTACAGCAAAGATTCAAGTATGGTCTATTTGATCCAAAAGGATAAATAGCATAAATCACTCAATCTTAGATGAGAAGGAATCCAACAAAGAGTATATCATCTCACAAAATTTTTTATAACTAATTTTTAAGAAAAAATGCATAAAACACTTCCAAACAAGATTTTGAATATAAACCACCAAGTTTAACTTTAAAACAGCAGGGGATGGAAGAAGAAAGAGAGCAAACTGCATATCCCCTTTGTTCACCATTAATTTCACAAGTGTAAGCATTCGGAATACCAAATTGGTCAAACTTTAACTTGCATAATAGTCTGAAACTAAAAGTCTCTACCCAAAAGGCTAGGCCTTGAATTCACTGTCTAGTAACTAGATTAGTAAACAGATCATAGGTTCTAAATTAATGAGAGAAAACTTTTCTCCATATTTGCAAAAAACAATCTTCCAAAATACTTTATATCTGGCATGTATCTGCCATATCCGAAAATTAGGATTTACAGCTCCCTATCGCACATGTGTCCACATACACAAAGAGATGATACTTACTGTGGTTAATTTGTTCAATGTATGGTCAATTTCACTGAAATAAGCCTGCACAATGAACAAACACCATTTATAGCAATTTTTTCCTCATAAAAAAATGAATATCCTTTCCTTCTATTTTTTAAAGCAAATAATGTTTATAACCTCAAGTAACATTTCAAGCTCTTCCACATCATTTTCATCTAAACGAACTGTCGCTAAACTTGCTCTACTTGCTCTAGATATCTTTGATCCTATGGTGGGGGAGGCAGCAAACCAATTTGCAGCACCTGATCCACTAACTGGTGATGCTGAACCAGCCTTTCTTGACAGATATAGGTCAGCCATATCATCATCATCATCCAGCAATTGTTCAAGCTCATCTCTGACCTGTACCAGATAACAAGAAATTGTGATGGGAGAGGGAAAATGGATATATGTTGTTTTCTACTTAAAACTGATCAAGGCAGTTTACAGTCACATTAAACTTCTATTAAGAAGAAAAATAAAATAATTACAATAAAGAGAATGCCCATAAGTCATTCTCGGAAGAACATTTTTTTTTAAAAGGCAGGGAGCCAGGGACCCATTTACACCAGTGTGAAACTTTAATGAAATTGATTCTCTTTTGATCTTGAAAATACACCTTCCAAATTTTCAAACTCTGACAAATTATAAAAAGACATTTTTTGTTCTCATGCATTTATGCAGCATAAAAAATAAATAACCCTTCAAAGTGTAAGGATGTCCAAAATATCAACAGCATTGAGAGGCAGAGGGTGGAGACTATATTTACATAGAAGAAAATTGTTTTTTTCCATGTGCAAATTTTTCCTGGCATAGTAAAACTTGACATACCTTTTGAACCCTAGCAGTCAGCCTTGTCATTGCACTCTTCAGTTTACGAACTCTGTCCAAATTACGACTACTAATCTACAGATTACAATTACAATAATTTTAAAGTTCATGACTGAACCAAAAAAGTCAATAAATAAAAGGAAGAAAGGAAACTAGATTAACATAAAACTAGAGCATCCACATTTCAAGCCTGCCAACAAAAACCTTCTAGACATAATTAGAATAAACACCTCAGTGATGATAAGTATAAAAAATCGAAAGGATAATATATTGAGATGAAGGAAAGAAGTTTTCCCTCAATCACTTTCAAGAAGCTTCTTATTTGTTAGCTTATTTTGTACCAGAGGAAAGGGTATGGGCCAGGGGATCTCAGATTAAAACCAAAACAAGAAGAGAAAGAATCCAAAAATATATGTACCTTGGAGGTAAGTTCATCTAATGCAGGATAAGCAGCCATCTCCAATTCTGCTGTACGTGCAGCAAGAAAACTACAAATGGCTTCTAAAGCAACCTCCAGGGCCCGGAATTCAAAGGGTGACTCTACAATGCGTAATTTAGATCACTCAGATAACAAGAGCAAGAGATAATGCAGATACAAAGATAGATTTATAAGAGGAACAGATGCAATCAATAAGTTTGTTCATTACTTATGGTTCATCTTTTAATGTAACGTACCATCTTCTTCAGCGGCTTCAGCATCATTTTGGCCACCAAACTCTTTACCATCTCCTTGCTGTTGAAGACCGGCACTCAATCGAGGCAACCGCCTTTGCAGTTCCTCAACAACAGGGATCACATTTTCATCTGTTGGATCTCTCAGCAATACCTATCCCACAATTTAGATACAATCAGGAATTCAGGATGTAGAAGCAAATGCCATCTCAATCTCTAGAAAAAACTATGCATTCTACACAGGACCAAAGGTTGGATACAGGAATTCACAAATATACAAACTAGGTCAGAGAGCATAGTTGATTAGCCTATTGAAGCTGGCTCTACAATATTCTAGTTATATGAAAATATGTCCTTTGCCAGGCATCATAACTAAAGTCAGAAACAAAATCATGTAGGTATATTCTTGTATAAGATGGTTATGGTCCTGATCCAACATGTAGTTCATTGTCTTCCTACCCATCTACCACCATTCCTCAAATCCTAATTTCTCAATCAGTTTAAGCTTTTCAATTATGAGTAGCCTAAAATAAAAATTCAAAGCTTGTGTCCACATACTAATTTCATAATGTTCTTATTCATGTTCTTTCCCAGAAATAGGAAGTCATAATGTTTCTAATCCCGCTCCTTCAGAGATAGAAGGAGACACGTAACATATTGAAGGATAAAAAGGTGACTAACTAACCTCTTCAGCGGTGATAATTGCCTTGATATGCTGAAACACAGAATCCGAAGAAACAAAAAAAAAAAACAAAATTAAAAAACAAAAAAAAAAACAATTGGGAAAATAAATAAAAAATACCAATACCTCCAAGTTAAGAACAATGGCCTTCTCACGACCGAGAATGGTGGAGGGGTAAGAGAGCAAGGGATCAAGGATTCTGAGATCACGCGCATGAATCTGAACCCTATGCATGATGGCATATTTGTCGACGTCGAGCAAGGAACCTTGCCCTGTGGCGCCAAACAGGATCCAACTCCTCGAAGACTGCGTCTTCTTCTTCACAACCGCCATTGCCTGCGGGTCCGTAGGGACGACGCTCCCATCCCCCCGAGTCATCCCCTTACCCTCTCCCCCAATTCCAATCACGTGCCCCAACCAACACACAATTCAATTCTAAACGCAAATTCAACTTCAAACTCGATTCACACCCACAACACCAGAAGCAAAATTTTCCACACCCCCATCACGCATTTCATCAATACACCAATTGGGTATCCGAGTCTCGCCTCAAAATAATTTTTTTTTTTGTTCCGATACCACGCTGAGGAATCTGATTCCCAGAAGAAACAAACATACGATACCACAAAAAGGAACTTTTTCTTCGTCTTTCCTTTCTAACTACCTTTCCCAGAAAAGGGAAACAAAACAACAGAGTTACTACGTTTGTTTCTGGGTTTGTTTGTGTCCATTTATGTGTCTCTCATTAATATGAATTTTATTATATGAGGTTTATAAGGGGGAGGCGCAGGTGAAGAAATAAGAATGAGGACAACGAAGGGAAACACTTCAAAAATATATTAACGTGCACGGTTAATATAGTACGGGGCGGCGCAGTGTTGTTATGGTGGGGCCTACAGAGTGGGCCAATAAGGTGACGCCACCGACATTGACGTAGGGGTAAAATGGGAAATGTGTGGTAGAGTTACTGGGTGATCCTGTGCTTCGGTGACCCATCTGACACATGTACGGCGGATCCTTCTTCTTGTCTTTTAGGTTTCAGTGTTTATTATTGTTATCCGTTTCATGTGTTTTTTCCCTTTATTATTTTATCAAAAACTAGTTAGTACTGACTTCACGGGTAGTATCATATTTTTTCGTATTGAGTATCCAAATGTTCATATCATATTTGTAATTCATACTTTAATTAATATTAAAAAAAATGAAAATAAAAATATGATAATAATTAAATTAAAATATAATTTAAAAATATTTCATGAGACATAATCATGATGATAAAAAGCATAAAAAAATAAAATCTTATTAATTTAATTTTAGATTTCAATATATTTAATAAAATTTACTTATTATAAATTTCAATCATAATATAATTATATATTTTAAAATATTTATTTATTATAACTATTTATTATATGAAAATAAATATTTATGATATGTATTGTATAAGCTAACACATTATGTAAATTTATGTTTAATGTTTGATCATATCTTGAACAGAATTATAGTTGACAAAAAAATGAAAAAAAATGAAAAATCAAAAAAATATATCTTGAATCATACCGAGTTGTATTTCTTTCATCCAATTATATTTGTTGTCTAATACAGATAAAAAAAATTAATAAATGAATAAAAATAATAATTTTATAAAATTATTATTTTTTAGTTTGCAATCATCCTTAATATATTGTTTTGTTTAAATCACAACTATTTTTTGTTGGAGAAAATTTTAATCGAGCTAGATAATATTATTATGAGAGAATTTTTTTTCCTTAAATAAACACAAATACATATATCCAAGATTCAAACTCTAGACTTATAATTAAATTGAAATAATTTCATATTAGTTAACCAACGTGTTTGCATTAATATTATAAAATATAAATAAAAAATATAACTAATGTTATATTAAAAATTAAAATAATAATTATTTTAAGACTTATTTTTTCTTATTACATGAACGAAGGGAATAATAATAACAAAAATTCTTCCATGCTCAATGCCACGCTTATCAAAGAACACGTTAACGTCATTCTTTCTCACCTGCATTAAAAATGTAGAAACATTTAAGCATTAATTAAATCCAAAAACATCATTCTGATGGCATTCAAACATAAATGGTTCCAAATAAAAAATACTGAATAACAAAGTTACCTATCAAAAGTCTCTTTCACTCGTACCATTAATATTTAGATATTTTACTAAACAATTTTTTTTTTTTACGACAACTCACATATTATTTTACCAACTGACTTAGATCATTTGTAGGAATAATATTAATATGTGCATGTTTAACAATAACAAAGTTATTTTAATATATATTTTCTATAGCTAATATTAACTAATCAATTAGCTATCATCATAGAAAACCAGAAGGAGAGACAAGTTGCAGTGTTGAAGTTAATTTGGATTAGATGTTAATCCATAGACAAAAGAAAACTTCATTGAGGTCATTTCTGACCAATGCTGCGTTAATTCTTTCGTTTGTACTATGTCTAGTGTTATTATTATCCTGCTCATATGTCATCAGAAATTATAGAAATAATAATATTAACAAATCCCTGACTTTTGAAATAAAAAAAAAAATGTCATAGCCAATAGGGTCTTTAGAATTATTATTTTAAAGTTTAAACACTCGTTATCTGAAAAGTAATTCTTTCCTGTTGCAATCTGCGCAATTGTTTTCAGCTAATCATTTGACAAAGATAGCAAGCCCAGAACTGCTAGAATATGCATTTGGGCTTATCCATTGGGGGCTTCGGGAATGTATTATTCATTCAACCCACTAACTCGGATTGCTATTTGGGCCTTATTCTTTGCCTCTTAACTACGATCCCATTACAACGGACCCTCACTGTGTCCAGGCTATTGTTTTCTGCATTTTCCAATTGCTTCTTGCACTCTCTTTTACTTTTCAAATGGTCAATTCAAAATGTAAAATTATATTCTTGAATTTTTTTTATACCTCTAGAATGACTAATCTGAAAAATTAAAAAAATGTTTCAAAAAGAATACAGGAAGTAATCTGAGAAATGCTGAAAGCAACCCTGTGTTAAATTCCATTATTAACAAACTACTATTTCCTATAGTTATTCCGAATCCAATTATTAATTATCTGTGCTCAAGATTATTGTTGGTTTGACATAAAAGGATCTTATTGTCCTAAGTGGAATAGAAACTCAATTTATTTGGTAATTTTTTTAAAATCTGAAAATTAATTCTCTGTACATTTAATTTTAAAAGAAGTAAGAGTTTTAAAGTGAACAGAATTAGTTTTAGTTTTTAAACATGAATCCTACAAAATTTTCAAAAACTATTTTTATATTCAAAAGTAATTTCATTTTATCATTAAAATTAATTTGTTCAAAACTCACTTTAAAAACATAATTTGTAAACACAAAATTGATGTTTCTAACATCAGCAGTTCAAAATTAATTTATTCAATTAATATTATTTCTTTTGAAATTATTTTTTAACCAAAATATAAAATAAATATATGGTTAATAGGCACCTATTTGTTTCAAAGTTAAATATATAATTAATTTTGATAAAACTGATTTTAAAATGTGTAGAGTAAAAAAATATTCTAAATTGGTGGTCACATATTCTTGGGTAGTGAGGGCATAATTTATTTTTAATTTGTAGAAATCAAAATGGGTATTAGGAGTTTAACAACTCATAAAATGTTTAGTAAGATCGCTAGACCCCCTTGGTTGAGGACATAATTTGTTTAAACAAACACGGTTGGATTCATATCACAAAACAATTAATAAAATTTAGATGGAATGACTCGGCATCTTTAACAAGAATTTTCTTTTTTTTTTGGAAGTAAGATATTCTCATAATCACAAGAAAATACTCTTATCATTTTAAAAATATTAGTTATGCATTTTTCATTTTTTGCTTGTTAAAAAACTAAAAGAAGGGATATTAATTTCACATGAAGGAATAAGCATAATGTCGAATATCTAGTGTTTTTTTAAGACAAATTAATAAAGATAGATATCTATGTTTTATTAAAAAATAAAGCTCGAGAATTATTGAAGATTTAAGATTTTCTTTAAAAAAAACAAGTATAAAGTAACCGTGTGTGGTGATTTGTACATCACGAAAAACAAAAATATAATAAAAATGTCCTTTTATTTAAAAATAAGATTTCGAATTTATAATATAAAGGTTGATATTGAAATTAGAATCACAAAAGTTAACATTTAAGAGTAGTTCAATAACTTCTTCAAAGCTGTGTCAACCCTTCCCCTAAATTTGAAGTCCAATCGCTTTTATATGCACTTTATATAGGCAGCAAATCCCTTGAAATAATGGATATTTTTCTCAAAAGCAAGGACTCAGCTGTAATAGTGTCCGATCCAAGAATTCTTTTGTACTTTGCACACATTTTTTGGGATATGTATATACCATTGACCTTAATGATAATAATACATCGTCATCCCATGTATATATATATGGAATTAAATTAATATTAATTCCAACCACGTTCACTCACCAACCCTACATTCACCCACCTAGTTAATACGCATTTGATATTACAAAACTAGATGACAAAGACAATAAAACTAATGGCCATAAACGAAACTCCATCAACATGCACATGGGCTTGTTCCCCTGGCTCACTTGTGAACCATATAAAAATTGAATACCTTCCTCGATCATCCAGCTGAGACATTGATCATTTTGCAGGGCATACACAATTAATTAAAACATAAAATCAAAATAAATGATATATGAAGAATCTCTTGAGGGAATAAAGTATGCATTAAAATTCAAGGTATTTTAGCACACAACAATCATGACAGCATGGAAGGATCACATAATAAACAAGCCAGACTATATAGGTTAAGTTTATTGCTTCTTGTCCATTACAAATGCCCCATCGATCGGCTCCTTTAAATTAAAAGTTGAATCTATATACGAACAAAACAAAAAACACCAGACACATTCAAGCTAACAACACTCCGCTCCATAGTCTCGCTGAAGTGCTTCATATATATATATATATAATATATATATATTTTTATAGGTCCACTTTGGTACGGGATTTCATTGAACATTGTATTAGGCCAGCTTCAGCTTCTGCTTTTGCATTTCTCCATTGCTCTTGGCGCTGAAAGTACATAAAAAGATGCGCGCCAACACATTAGAATAGCCAACAAATTAATGGCATGTTTGTATATATTATTGATTAGTTTTCAAAACAATGATTTCTATCAGTGAAAAGAAAAAGTAGCTGGATGTAATTAATTAAGATATAATGATGCATACCAAGCCCAATCGCTTCTGATCCCTTCATTATTCGCAGACGATAGCATGACTCAACAAACATCCTTCAGAAAATTAAACAGTTAATTAAGGTTAATTTCGTGGGTTTACAGAATTAAAATATAGTATAAGAATAATTAATGCCTAAGTATATATGTTTCTGATAAAGAGCTCCTCAAAAGTCATAATTTTCTTTTTTTTTTTGGATTAAAAAAAGATTACTGAATTTGTAAAATATATGGATGTATAAATCAAGTATGTAGGAAATTATTGTATATAATGTGGCTGCAGAGTTTGTTGTTGGATGAAGAACTTACTCCCATGGGACATCACCCACGAGCATCCAGTCACCATCCTTATCTTCATAGCTTGGCACATACTCAGAGCTGTTAAGAAGATCCATCAACTTGCTCTCATTCATGAAGTCTATCATTCCTTGGGCCCCATAGTTACCTTCACCAGTTTCAATATATAAAATAAATAACTAGAAAATACTAGTTTAATAACCCACAATCATATAGCTGAATGTAACAATCCCAAGGTGATTAATCCAAACCGTACACTCATCATTAACAATTCCCATGCATCAAAACTTTAATTACTAGTATATGATATAATAAACAATATTCATTTCATGTCACTTGTTTTTATCTCTTCTTTATATATATATATATATATATATATATATATATATATAATAGTGATGATTGGACACTCTGGAGCAAGTGGTTAAAGATGGTTAGAAAAGAAAGAAATAAAAAAGAAGAGAGAAGTAAATGTAATCAAAAAGAGGGAAAAATAAATGGGTGTATAATAGGTGCAGATCGAAAATAGATTATGAAAAAATTAAGGTCAGATGTTTAAGTTGGTATTACTTTTTTGTGTGTATGTATGGTTATCCTTTCAGTGACATAGTTGTGGTAAACAAGTAGTTTAAAGAGAGGGAAATATGATATGTAGGAAGGTTTTTGAGTTAACTAACCCATGGTGAAGGAGCTGAACATTTTGGCCAAGGCATCAGATAACTCTTTGTAGCTTTTGTACATTGTGAGGTCCACCTTGCGCAGGTAAGGTGCTCCATCCATGGAAACCTTGACAAATGCCCCAGAATTAGCAGTGCTGCTTGTTGTCTTCTCAGCCACATCCTCAGTGCTAACCTTCTGTACTGCCATCATGTTCTTCCTGTATGACCTCACTGGTGGCCAACCAACCACTTGAGCCCTGAAATATTATCCCCATCAATCTTCACTTCACGTTCTAATATATCTCCCTTTTCTCGGTACAAAATGTTGCAAATTAATTTACGCCTTATCCAAACCGTATATTCTAACATGGAATAGTTAAACTTTAAGAAAAATAGATCATAAGCACTAAGTAGTTGCAAACATCAGCTGGCAGTGCTTAGAAACTCGTTGAGAAATTAGTTAAAAAAAAAATACGTTTGGCATATGAAAGTTATAACTGTTAACTGCTCGTGAAAAATCTTGTATGAGATATGGAATCAAACAAACTATTGAAGCTAGGTCCAAGAAAGAAAAGATGAACAGAAGCATGCAAGGGCCTTTAATTATAAATGAAAAGTGAGAAAATGACTTACTTAGCCGGTGGCTTGGCAGGATCCTTAAGGAGGGTCTTCTCCTTTGAGACATTCTTCAGATTCTCATTCAGATCTTCCTTGGACTGAAGATTAAGTTTCAGATCAACAGTCTCAGAGAACCCTCTCTTCCCACCAGTGGCCCTTGGAGTTTCCACCTCACCGCCGCCGCCGCCCCCACCAGGCAAACCGAGGCAAAGCTCGGTCTCCTTGAGGTTCAGACCATGCTCCTTTGTCAGCATAGTTGCCATTTCAGGCTTGTCAATGAACTCACACAGCTTAGCACCCAAGTATATATAAAAAAGGAAACGAAGAACTCTTTTGCTTTCACCTCTTTGAAAGTTTTTCTCCTTATGGCTATAGCTCCCCTCTCTTTCACTTTGTGTCCTCTTTCTATTATAATGCTGCTTGGTTGTTTGGCTATATAGATTACAAGAGAGAGAGTGTGTGTGTGTGTGTGTGTGGGATAGCCCTCAATAATATAGCTTTGAGGAACTTGTGCTTCTGGCTGCATGCGTATGTCACATCAGGTTTGCCACCAATTGCATGCTGACACATGGAGGTATGTGGAACGTCGATCCTTTGCAGAAGGAGGGTATGTAGGCTTAACCGCCTCTCATAATTTTCCCTAAACTTATATTATTTTTTTTATTTATGTGATATATATATATATTTTTCATTTTTTATCATCGCATCAATTAATTAATGTAGTATTTTGTAGTACAAAGAAATTATATATCGAAATTAATATATATGATTTATCATTTTCATGTGCAAACGGGATTTTGGGTACCTACTAAAATGGATTGACCTCCCAGATGTCTCCCCAATATTCTAACCAGTCATTGTTGTAATTTTGAAATCACATGCAGGGCACTTGGTCTTGTTAGTTTTCCATCTTATACTGTCCTCTCATTTGAGGACTAGTTACTTAGTTCAGTTATCTAAAATAGTGCATCGTGTATTTCTGTCTTCGCAAGAAAGCAAGCATACGTAATTTGCAAATTTTATTAGATACCCTTAGCCGGCAACCTTGCTTTCACCCGTCAAATAATTGGATCAATTTTTGTAGGTTTGTCTACATTTTTATTTCAATAATATATATTCTACACAGTACTGATATATGAAATTTTAATTAGTTTTGAAAGGAAAATATTTTTTCTTTAATATATTAAATCCTAGACGTCTTAAATTAATCTTGCACGGCACTTAAGTTTAGGAATTTCATATGTATACTTACAAAGTTGCAAATACATAACTTAAATTGCCTTATTCAAGTTGGTTGTTGAAGTCCTTACAATTTTTAAGGTTGCAATATAATTTTTTAAATCTCTCAGTTATATTTATATATCACTATAACCGTGATAGTGATGATGGCGCGCGAAAAAGGCAATAATGGTAACAGTGATGATACAATAATAATAGTAGTAAAGTAATAATGATAGTGAGTGATAGTAGCAACTGGCAATACTGATAATAACTTTGACTTTCGTTGGATTAAAAATGTAGAAAAAATCTGAGTCATGATAGGAACTAATGAGATCATTTTGACAATAAGTAATTTATGAACTTGAATGCTATATTTGGTATGAAATAATAACAGAAGTTTTAACTTATAAGCAAGGGGGTAATTTACATGTTTCGTACGTACGTCAATGTAAAGAATATATTTCAAAGAAAGTATTGTTTATTCTTTTTTAATTTTTAGGTCTGAATTTTAACCCAAGTTAAACTTTTTCGAAATGATATCCCTTTTCAAGTGGATTGGTATGGAAACATGGTGAAAAATCGAATCTGGCTAATTTGCTAATATATATCAAACATATATATATATATATATATATTAAATTTTATTGGTTTAAATTTTTTTTAGATCACAAGTATTTTTTATTAGAGATAATCATGTTCGAGAGTCAAATAAGACTTCTATGAACAATAAAATTCTCCCTTCAAGTATTTAACATAACTTAAATCCAAAATTTCTAATTAAACTAAAATAATCACTAATCACATGTCAGTCATTCATGTATTTAGTGGTATTGGTTTAAGTTAAACTATAGAGTAATGTTACATCCATTGTATAGTTTATAATCAGTCGATTACAGCTAGCTCTTGATCTCTCATTTATTTATGATAGTCTCTGCCATTAGTATTGGTGATTATGATGATATCGGTTGTTATTGTCGAGGGTGCTATTTTGTTGGGATTGTCGCGGGCATGGAATTAAGATTTTGAATGAGTTTGTACAATACAATTGAATTCCATATTTTACTGAAACCACATGAACTGAAGTCAGTGGTGCTCAATATATCCAGCAGGAGGTCGTAGATCTTATTCAAGGTGTATGCTGCAAAAGTGTTTCCATTCCGGTGGGAGTAGTGGAGTAAATGAAATGTTGAGGAGTGGTTCTTGAGGTTCACAAATAGATATTTTAGGTATACATAGTGTGACATATACTTGAATATGTAGTCTAAGTCCATGTGCCTAGAAAAATTAGCACCTTATAGTAGTAGATCTTGAGGGATCATTTTTTTATTTTTGACTAAGAGATACCTTAAATAAAAAATATATATGATATTTTAGAATTAATATCCTTACTTTTTTTCCCTCCTTGTTATGAGTTATTCTTAATCAAATCTTATAAGTGTAAATGAATATTGATGCATTTTTTGAACTATTTCAACTCAATTCATTAAATATCAATTTAAATTTGTTTGATTAGTTAATTTTTAAATAAAAAAGTTAAGTTTACATTTTTTAAACCTAACATTGATAACTCATATATATAATATAAAATTTATTTGATGTTAACTTTTGGAGTTATATTTATAATTTTTTCGAAGAAAATTATTATTTTTATTATTAAATATTTTATTTATAATTTTAAATTATCTTTAGGAATACAAAATTGTATTCTATTTTTTAATATGAAAGTATCTGTAAAATATTAAATTAATAAATAAAATTTCATTTAAAAAAACTTCAATAAAAGAAAAAATTAAGTCATAAATAAATCAATGATTATTTATTTGCTGAAATCAGGTTATGATCCAATGCTAGCTGATGGTGCTATGTTCGGGCTTGATTCTGTTACATTTTAGCATGGTATTCTCCTAGGCTTCCTACTCATTCAGATTACAATTCTTGCTTCTGTTGTTATCTCATATAGTTGTTTATAGACAAATACTATGGTGCTTGCATTGCGTGTTAAATCCAACTTATTCAAACTTTTGTGTAAGCAATTTATTCGGTTAATTTACAGCTTCTCTAAAGGCTGAAAGTTAAATTAGGAATACTATGATCCAGGAAAAACAAACCCTATAGTTTCGACTGCATAGAAGAGAATAGGTACTAGACAGAACTGATATTTTTTTATTTATTTTTATATTCAGTCTAGCTTCTTTTTATTATTCAGAGTAGGGCAGAACTGATTGAGAAAATTTTGGAGGATGGAAATATTAATGATGAAATAATTTATTTCATTTTTTAAAATTTGCATCTAAATTTCTTCTGATGCCAATATATAATAGTAACAAAATTAATTTTCGTCACTAAATTTTGTCACCAATACATTAATTTCTTGTAGTCCCAAACTCAACTATAGTGGTTCTGTCATTTTTTTTATGTATTTGAATTTTTTTATTTGTAAATTCAACTAATCTTCTTTTATTGGACGGTCCATTTTGGAGTAAATTGAACTTCCCATTGCGACTCCATGTGACCAATTCAACTATTGTGATCCTGTCATTTTTTTTTGTAAGTAATTCTACTCTACCGTGTATTTTCATTTTTCAATAACAAATAAAATTAATAAAGCGTTAAAAATGGAGAAAAGCATGTTAATTTTTACTTGAGATTGGATTAAGATTAAAAATGGAGAAAACATGTTAATATTTTTTTTATGGAATGATACCCGTTTCACAAATGAAATTATGTGACTTAGTTATATATACTCAACAAGTTAGTTTGGATTTTTAATTAAATAATTCTCCGTTATAGTAATTACTATCAATTATTCAAGAGGTCAACTAAGTTTGACATAGGCCGTCTAAGTCGCCATTTTCATATGCGCTACTTGTTTTGTAATGCTTATGTCAATAAATTAAGGGGCAGCAAGAATAACATCAGCGTTCCTTTTTAAAAATAATAAAAATTAAAAACTTGAAAGTTGAAATTGTGATAAAGTCAAAATGTTAGATCTGGAGGAAGCTAGTAAACACTGAACAGAGTTTAACATTAAAAAACCAAAAAAAAAAAAAAAAAAAAAAACATTGCCTTCGAGTTCAAGGGAACTCTTACAAAAGGAACATTGAATTAAGGATCACTCGCAATTACTTGTATAGCTATTGGAACCTTGAAAAGAGAGACAACTTAGCATACGAAAAAAAAAAAAAAACAAGATAATACAAAAAAGAGAGAGTAACTTAGCTTAAAATTAATAATATATATAATAGCAAATTGCCAGTTGATTTTAGATATTTAAGTAAAGGATAGGAATTTCCTTAAAATCATCACAGAGGAATTTGTTTAATTTGATGTTAATTCATATATATCTACTGGGTAACGAAATACTTCCTCTGTACTCCCTCATTTCATTTTACATGACGTTAAAAATTTTGTTACATGTATTAAGAAATATAATTAATATTTTGGATTTCACAAAATATATTGTGTATATTTTTAATATACTCTTTACCTATCTAATTAATTAAACTTTTTTAAAATTACTACACAATGACAAGTACCCACTCAGGAGATTTTGTGGGAAAAAAATATTGAATACTCCATTGGTTATTTAAAACGACAACTAATTTGAAACAATTTTTTTCCTACTAAAATGTCACAAAGTGAAACGAAGAGAGTAATTCACAAAACCTAAAAGCTTTAAGAGTACAAGGGAAAGGATTACATATATGTAATACTACAAATTTATTCATGTGACCTGGGATGTACAACAAGGTTGGTAGTCGTAGATGATTTAGATATATAGTACAAGGAGCTAGATAGAATTCACCATCAACTAGACGGGCTTAGTGATCAAAACAATTTTTTCAGTACAAATAATTAAGTATAATATGTGTACAAAAAGTTTTATGTCCAAGATCTTGTCAGCATATCATCAGGATATGTATGAGTAATTGGTTGTGTTATTGGAAGATCTAAGTTTCATCCACAAAATTAACACTAGCTTCAAGAAATTAGTTTCAAAAGCATAAAAATGCGTTACATATCTACCGGGCCTATATGATTTATATCACATGCCACAAGCTTTTAAAGAGTAATGTCAGAAAAAAGATAGATAGTACAAATTTTTTGCTTGGCGACAACTATACAACAATTTATATCATGATTTCTGTCAAACTTTTTTTTTTTGTATAAAAAATGTAATCAATCGCATAATTACTAGTTTTGCAGTGATTTCGTAAAAAAGAAAAAGAAAATCTATTTATAGTATATGGCAATGTTCAACACAATAAATTAAATCTTTATAGAAAAAACTTACCTCAGCCTTTCTTGTGTACTCTTTTTTTTTTTTTTATCTGTTGTATATAATAAATGGAGAGTGAACACATCGTCCCCCCCAGTCAATCTCATGAAGTCCTTGTTTCATTTATAAAATTCTTGTAAGACATAACAATAGCCACACAAATGCAATGCATTAAATAATTTAGTCTAAGAAGTCCATGTTCTTTTCAGCCTCCTTACATTCCTTTCCGTTGGGCGTTACAAAGAGAATAATATGATCATCATCAAAGCACGACTAATTAATAACGCGCATCTTATTATATTTTTATCATATTTTTTAAGATCTGTACACATTTATATTTTATGGTGAGATTCTTCAGGGAAGCTTCCATTTAATCTATTAGCACATGCATTTCAATGAACAATTCTTACATATTGTGAAGTAAATTATTGTTCTCAGATCTTAAATTAATAATCAAGGAATAAAAGCACATGAAGTCTCATTTTTTTTCCTAACTCATGGCAATATTTTTTTTAAAAATATTCTAGTTAAAAGTTGATGCATGCCAAATTTAAATAACTAACTAGAAGCTGGAGCTAATTTAATTATTAATCTGGTAAAGAAAGAATGGTTTCCTAATTATGGTAGGGAAATGATGTGAAATGAGGAAGAAAAATAGATAGGAAGGATATGTTACAGCAAATCCCCAGCAGTCCCAGCAGGGCACATGATGATGATCAATCACTATGATCAGTTTTGCAATATCATAACTACTGAACTTTTAGGGCATGGCGATAACTTAGAGACAGGTCACATCGCAAAGAGAAGGAAACATCTCAAACCCTAGCTGTGCCCTTGCCCTGTCAACATCCCTCCTTAACCCCATCCCTTGATTGTTTCTTTCTAACCTACCTCAATGATAAGTATCCTTTGGATTCATGTCCTCTTGGCCACATATTCGCCCAGATGGACTTGTCCAAATAAAAACATACCCTTTTCATCTTTTAGACTTAATGCAGTCATAATCACAAAAGAAAACAAGAACCCAATTTTTCAGTGCAGGGAAATCCAATGCATATCCTTATCTAATGTAGACAGTGACTCCAATTTTAGATAATCCCATAATCTAGCTAATTTTTACATGTACAATGCCGTGGCGCGCATAGGGATTTTAATAGTGTGGTCCAATTACGTACCTATATATACATATTTCTATGTAAGGTCAATAAACACCGGGTCAATCTAAGTGGTCCTCTGCATCGAATGATCTTCATGAACGTAATACCTAGAGAACAGAGAGTGCGAAAGGGGGGGAATTTTAAAAATAAAAAAAAAAGTGAAATTTTATGTTTTCTCTCTCACTAAAATGAGTACACTAAAAGAGAATATCAAATAAAATTATCTTAAAATATTACTAATTGTCACTTGACATGACTCAGGAATTAACACGTATTTGGCAATAATATATGATTGTTTTGTTTTTATTTAGTACTCCATTAAAAAATTACGGCAAGTTTAGTTAACAAAAGTTTGATAGTCCGTGGCTTTGTATCCTATCACCGATGCCATTTGTTTAGTACTCCAGGCTATGATTTTTTTATAATCAAAGTAGTTCCACATGTTGGTTCATTTGAATTGTAGGTGAAATTAATTAATTAATTACCGTTTTGAGAGTGAGAAGTGAGAACACGAGGGTTACGTACCCTTCTCTCAACTCGCATTCCGTAAAAAAGAAAGATTTGAATTTTGAACTCGCATTCCGTTAAAGCATTTCATTGGAATTCATTGATGTCAAGATTATTGTCCACTTATTGTATGTTTTCTTTCTCATTAAAAACCAGATTTGAGGACATAGAAATGTTAGTTTGATTCTTTTTTTTTAAGGATCAAATCCCATATGAAATTGAACACAGTATATATAATTAATAATATGACAGGTGACATTTAACAATTCATATGTTTTATACAATTTACTAATTAATAAGGTTTAAGTGAAGTGGTATATAAGCAATTATCTTATATCAAAATTCCATAGTCAGCCTCCAACGCCACTTGGTGTGATACTTTCTAGAGGTCTGATGTGTGCTTCTGTTTGTTAGAGTGCGTAGTGTCTTGAATATTTTGGTTTTCTGAGACTTTACTTAACTAACATGAGCCATGAATGTTTAATCAAATATAATCAAGTGAAATATTTTTTTTTCAAATTAAAATGAATCTAGAGTGAAATAATTTGATTTATCTTTGTTTCGTTTGGTTAAACAAGTTAGATGTTTGAAAGTAAAAAAAAATTAACAAGAATGTTTTTCTAAGTTTTAATGTATTTTAGAATATGTTGTAACATATTACTAACTATTACATACTAACGAAGTTGTTTAATATTGGCCCAGCCTCACATAAGAAATATATTTAAAGTGTGTTCACCCTCAATAATATTATTCCACATGTTGGTAGAGTTTGGGACAGTGGACACAATAGTGGGGGCTGACCAATTACTTTTTTCTTGAAATGTTTA
This sequence comes from Glycine tomentella, assembly GCA_007407185.1. Classification (NCBI taxonomy): domain Eukaryota; kingdom Viridiplantae; phylum Streptophyta; class Magnoliopsida; order Fabales; family Fabaceae; genus Glycine; species Glycine tomentella. The sequence goes on along the minus strand of PYAF01005373.1, from coordinate 999,262 downwards.
GTTTATACACAAAAAACGTATAGAATGTATAGACTATATCGAGCCTGCCCAATTAATTTTCCCATTTGTATTAATTAATATTATCATCTCTACAACGTACGAGGTTTTTTTTGTTAAGCTATGATTAGCAAAGCTTCAGAGTTATTTAGGCAACCATTTTTTTCTTCTTTAATTGCAAATGCTCGGAAGACTATCTTATTTTTAAAGTAAAAGTACATGACACATGCCTCTAAACAAAGAAATCTTAGATATTCACAGTGCAATACTTTAATTTAGATCTTATCTAAATTTATTATAATATTTAAAACAAATAATATTTTGGGTTCTTTGATATATTTGTGCTATATGTTGTGTTTTTTTATTGGATTACTTGAATTGAAGCACTATGAAAGTGCACGAGAGATTTTATTTTTTTATTTTTACATATTCACTTATCGCCAAATAAAGAAAACTTTTCGACAAGAATCAAATCAAATCAAAGCCTTAAAATAGCAGTAGTTAATCTTTGATAGTATTTTTTTATACCATTGTACTTGGTGTTCCCCTCTTTAATTTGTATAAAGGAAGGAGATATATGAGAATATGATTGAGTCAATGTAAAACTTATCTTTATATAAGGGCAGAAGAGAGTGTAAGCTAGGGGGAATTAATGGTTTGGCCAATAATGACACCACATTCAGTAATGTTATTCCTTCCACCCTTTAAGTCTTCAACTAAGGTCTTAGAATCAGTCTCGAAAATGACTGTAATATATAAGGTAATTTGCGCAACCCATTTTATAGCTTGTAACAAAGCAAAGGCCTTCCCTTTGACATATTGTGTTTATAGTTAGATAATATGTTTTCGAGTTATTTAATTTTCATTAAAATATATGAAGCTGATTTTGATTTATGAGGTAGAAGTGTGAATTGTAAATTTTTCTCCTAATTTTTCAATGATGTAAAGAACATCTTAATGAATAAGTATGATTTAAAATATGACATTGTCTTTTCATGCTACCCAACATAAAAAAATGGAGCCATTAACTTTCTTTCTCTTAAAAAGTTCTCTATTTTTATCTCTCTTCTTCTATATTTTATCTTTATTTACCTAATAAAATTGAGTGTTGAAACATTCTTTTTCATTTAATTAATTTGTAAAATTTTAAGTTGATATTCTTTTAAAATTAATAGGCCACAAACAAAAAATGAAATATAGTAAAACATATTTTGAGTTGTATATTAAATTGGGTCAAAGTAAATGATGATTGAGTATTTAGTTATTTTTTATTCTTTTCTCTTTTTTATATTTTTAAGGTTAAATCACTCTATAGATCCTCATATTATTACAAAAAATTTAATTAGGTATCTATACTTTATTTTTTTTAATTGAATTCTCAGATTTCTATCGTAATTTTTCATGGAAAATATGTTAGACTTCACATGATATTTCATTATATACCCACACATACATGTTAAGTGTTATTCTATCTAAGTCCAAATGATGTTACTGTTACATATCAAATTATTTAATTTTTTATTTAACACATCTCAACACCCCATGTTTTTCATTCTCAATCAGACACATTATCTCCAAAATCATAACCTAATCCTAAAATATGGATTTGTATCTCCCAAACCATAACCTCAACTCTAATATATATGTGATTAATCTTTAATTTGTTTGTAATGTTATTGACACTTCTTTAATTACTAGCAGCTTGTGATTCAGGATCCGCACCTATGTAGTCAACTCAAGTTTATTGGTATAGAATTTGCATCTATGTGTGTGTATATAATGAAATATTTCATCAAATCTAATAGATTTTTCACTACAAATTAACATAGAGACCTGATTACAAATTTAAAATTAATATAAGGATCCAATTAAAAAAAGTAAAGGGACTTAATTAAAATTTTTGTAATAGTATGAGAATTTACTTGCTAATTTAACCTATTTTTAATATATTAGTTTTATTTAACGAAGGATATATGTAAACTGAAAACAATTTGTGTAATGGTTATGTTGATAAAAGTTACGAGTGGAAAAGTCTTATCTTTTTCTTGTGTGGTTGATGATCTAAACATTGTTATGTCTCGCTGGATATCACTTGATTTTTATATTAGACAACATGAACTGTGCTATAAAAAGATAGCGATTAACTAATTTTAGCTTTATTGCATTATTTATTGAGACTTTTACATTATTTTAAGGTATTGAATAATTTCTTTTTTGAGATGTTCATGTGCTAAATAGATGTCTTATATTTATCTGTTTAATTTTTAACACGAATTGTAGGAATGATTACGGATATTTGCTTTACCGATCCGAATAAATGTTACAAATATTGGTAACATTTTAATCCCTAAAATTTGAAATATACTTTTTTTAGTCATTTCTAACTGACTTTTGTCTTTTTGATTGTATAATTTTTTACAATTTTTTTATCACATGAGAGATTAAAAAATATTTCACAAATTTAATGGACCAAAAAATATAAATAATTATAATTTGGAAGACTAAAAACACATTCCAAATTCAAGGGACTTACAAAAATGGTTATTTACCTACTTTTTTTCAATTGAAGGGAACAAGACCCATTACGTGCTTTATAATCTTTACTAAAATCAAAGGGGATACCGAATCAAGTAATGGCTACCAAAAAAATCACCATACTTTAAAAAAGAAGATTACACGAATCATTTTCTTAGTTAATATGTCCAAAAAGAGTGATCTCGCCTACTCGCTTATATTTGCTTTTGTAGGAAAGGATAAAGAAGCCAAACTTTGAAAGCTTCATGTTAGGGACTAATTAATATATATCTAAGTATAGGGAATGGGAATGGGGAGCAAGTATGTCGATTTAAAGAGATTCTGAAATCACATGAATATATCAGAGAACTACTATGCACATGAGAGCTGGTTTGGAGTGAGGATTCGATCGAGATCACCATCTAACTGTACGAGTACTTTGTGGAAGAACTTCTCCTAGTTGTTGGGTGTTTACACGTTCATGCCATAGGCTTCATCTAGTGAAAAACACAGGTTGACCTAATATTCCTGTCTCCCTTATTGGTCCAGCCTTTTTCCATATATACAAGAATATGCATGGTCCAGGCTAAAGTCATTGACCAGATCATGAATTAGGACATGTTAGTACTTGGCTTTTAAACAGGATTTAAATATATTATTGGTTGATCAAATTTTATTTTTCATCTCTAATAAATTTAAAATTTTGTTTTTGATTTTTAAAACACTAACTAACTCACTTTATTTCACTATTTAAAATGTCATCCAGATAAATTTAGGACTAAAAAAACAAGGATTTAAATTTATTAATAAATTTATCATATACAACCATTTATAATTTAATAACCGTGTATTTTTTTTTTCATTTTCAAGGTTTCATATGCAAACAAGGAACAAAATTGCCATGGGACCCATGACGTGCCTAGCAAATTTTGCATTGTTTAGTGCTTGAGATGCCTTTTTTTGTATTTTTTTTTCCTTAAAAAAAGGTATTTTTGTTTTTTCACCTTTGCAATAAAGTTGAAAATTATTGTAAAAAATGGAGTGATCTATCATGCGACGAAATTAAATCATCCAAAATCAATTAAATTGTTTATTTTCTTATATTATTTTTTATTGAATGTATTTGATAAGTCGGAGAGCCTATAAGTTTTTTTTGACTAACTTATAATTCTTTGACTGAATAATAATATATCTTATTAGTCATAAAGTTTATAATATGTGTTTTTTTAGTCTTGGATTATAGATTATATGTGTCTCCTTATTTGAAATTAGTCTCGTTATTATTGATCCAAGAATTTTTTTTAAAAAAATAAACATAAATTATTTTATTAAATAAATTATTCCTACTTATGAATGATATGTGATCTGACACTACAATAAATAAAATATCTCCTATAAATTTTATTTGGTAAGATGTTAACTAGAAGTTGACACAAATGCTCTTTTTATACAGGCAATTGAACCCTATCAGTACTTTTTTTTTTATTTATAGAAATTAAATTCAGGTACTAAAAAATTTATAATAATTTATATGTATTTTTCAATCAATCAAACTAAACAGTGAGTTTGTTTTGGATTGGACTTGGTCCAACCATAACCTGCAAGACTGAAATACATGTCAACCTATAAAATGCATCTCAGGCGACTAGTAAGTAATAACCACGTGGTGAATAACATATGACTGTTTAGCCCTTATAAAAGCAATATTCTAAATATAGTGGAAACATCCAAATGTATTAACAACTGCATTTATGATATGTCGGTTGAGTCATATAAACCTCAAATTCAATATTATGATGTACATATTTTATGTTATTTTTAGCACATAATTTAAGCGTAAAAGTTTTTTTATTTTATTAATTAGTAATGCTTAATAAATAATTTTTCTGTAAAAAAAAATTTAAATGTTATTTTAATTAGTATTTTTCTAGTTAACTTCTTATATGGCATTTTTAAAACTTTTTTTTCTCTAAAAGCGGTGTAATCTCTTTACCAAGATAAAAAAAAAAAAATTTACCAAAAAAGAAAAGCGGTGTAATCTAATTTGCAAACTCGTTTTATCAATTATCATCATTCATGAATTGAAAAGATTTAAAAGGGGTTATAGGCTTATAGCCCATTATAGAGGAGCCCGGTCCGACATTAGAGGACAGTTTTGATAGACATGTCTGTTTCTTTGAAAATCTCATTAAAAACTGTATGCTCTTTTCACCAAACCAGTGAACACACTCCTTTTATCACTCTCCCTTTAATGTGTATATTTACGACTTTCTTCTTAGAGCCGTGTGTACTGGAGAAAATAATGATTTAATATTAATATTTTTAATATGACACCAAAGGCAAATGTACATTCATGTAATATACAAACTAAAATACTAACATATTATAACATTCTTTTCTATATTTACATTTTAAAACAATACTCCTCTCTAGATCCATATATAAGCATAACAATTTTAATGCCTGTAGACTCAATACTTACACTTTAGTTAAGTAAAAGTGTTATTTCACATTCTAAATATAAAAATAAAGTTGGTGATCTTTAATTAGCAAACTTGGAAAACAAACCCATCAACAATGTGGTATGGCCAAAAAATAAAGATGTTAGAGGACAATAGCAAATAATTAAGATATTAATTTTTGATAGTTGAGAAATTAGGTGATTAGATTTGTGAGTTGTTGAGCTATATGTGCAATATAAATGTTTTTTCTCCAACAAACTTGAAAACTAATTGTACAATAGCAGTCCAATTAATACAATCACAAAGACAAAGAATCATATGTTAAATGACAATAATAAAGAACTAGAGTTTTCAATTTTGAACTATAAATATTAGATTATTAAATTCGTGGGTTGTTAGGCAATAGATAGAATATTAATTTTTCAATTTTAAATCTAATCTATTAAATAATTTGAAGTAGACATACTCATACACATTCTCATCGATTTTTTAACATAAATGTCCATATCTAAACTTAAATTTATTTAATATAGAAGGAAGTTTAGCTCACACTTAGTTAATTTAACAATTTTTTATTCTTACAATTATAAAAACCCATTTAATTAATATATATTTATTTTTATGTTCAAAGTATTTCAATCCACTAAGGTATCTTTTATAATGGCAAAATCGTAACGGTCACCAAGAACTTAAGTAGATAATGTCTTAGATACGAGAATCCTAATGATGCTTATAGATTTGAGATCGAAATATTGACACTAGAAGGAGGGCCTAGGCCACTCTTGTCCCTAAACCTCAATTAGGGGACTTGTTCCAATAACAATAAAGTCCTATATCACTTTGGAGGCGAAGCCACGAGTCATTTACAAACATTCTCTCCTCTTAATCCATTGAGGTGTCTTTTACAATAACAAAATTGTGATGATTGATCAATCACTTAAGATTTTTAGTGCTTAAAATTTTGTTTGATAAGTCAAGTTCCTTAAACTTTAATAATTTTAAATTTTTAGTCTTTGAATAAAAGTTTGAACCCATTATTTTATTTATTTAATGAGATTTCAAGAATTAAAAATAAAATTTTTCAAATATCTTGGGACTAAAAACCTCAATAAAAAATTGTAATACTTTGACTAATCAAAAATAAGTTTATGGACCAAAAATCTTAATAAAAAAATTAAAAAACTTTGATCAATCAAATAAAAAATTAAGGACTAAAAAATAAATTTAAAAAATTTAGAAATGAAAAACTTAATTAAGCCTTAAAAAAATATAATTCCTAATTACAAAATGTATTATAAATATTTAAATTTAAAATCTGGCACCCCAATTAACTCAAATTGCTACATTGATGAGTAGTGAGTTTAAAAATATAAGAAAATAGATGTGGTGGGTCCGGAGAAGGAAGCAACGATGAAATGAAGCAGGGCAGCGCACGAATGGGGTTGGATGCATAGACGTGCATGGATGCAGACCAAAAGGACAAACAGTATCTGCTCTCATCATAGTGGGACCCTTGATACGGAGTTCGGACCCATCAAAGGGACACCACACGTGTTCCTCTACTTCACCTTCTTTGTCTTCTTTAACATCTTTTTTTTTTTTTAAAAAAAAAAAAACTGATATACCCAGTTTTTCCTCCAATGCTCAAGCAAATTCAATCTCATATCTTATCTTCATTTGAAAATTAAGTGTGTTAGTCATTTTTAATATATTTTACTTTTTAAAAATCCATTTATTTATCGCTTAAAATATATACTATTATTTTCTACACTAAAATAATGTTTTTAAATTAAAATATTTTTATTAAAAATGAAAATAATTATAATTAAAGTAATTAAACATTTACATAATAAACTATTAAATATTTTTTATAAAAACAATTAATAATTTTTATTTTTAAATAACAAATATTAACTTTCTTTATATACTTTAATAAATAATACGATATTCATTTAAAAATAAATAAATAATATGATATTATAAAATCAAAAAAAAAATATACTATAGTATATTTTAATTATAACTTAATCACTTGTTTTAAATATTTTTCATAAAATTTATTATTTTATTTTTTATTAATTTTCTTTGTATACTATAACAACTGAAATAAGATATTACTATTGATTTAATATTTTTTAAGCGATAAATAAATG
>PYAF01005373.1:977450-992036 GCA_007407185.1 Glycine tomentella | reverse complement strand
TATTTTTCATAAAATTTATTATTTTATTTTTTATTAATTTTCTTTGTATACTATAACAACTGAAATAAGATATTACTATTGATTTAATATTTTTTGGTATTTAACTTAATAAATTGTATTTACATAATATTTTTAAATTAACCTTATTTTAATTTATTTATATCAATTCCAATATATTTATATTTTTGTAGAAGTATAATATATACTAGTATAGTTCTAAAAAATATAAATATATTGGAAAGGATATAAATATATTAGAAAAAAGTTGGTTGGAAATATATGATATAAATATAATTTTTAATTGAAATACAAAAAAATATTATACCAACAATAGTATTTTATTTTAGTCACTAAAGTATGCAAGAAACTTAAAACAACACAATTTTATTTTAAAAAATAAATAAAAAGAGAGTCATTAAATTATAATTAACATATATATAGTATCAAAAAATTTAAAAAAATATTTGTTAAGTTTTATAATTTTATATTATTTATTTAGTAATAATAAATATAAGTGTATTTTCATGTCTACATATTTAAGTTATATGATATAATTTTCGTGCATTTAATAAACAGCCAACTTTGACCTAATGGTTCTTGTGTTCAAATTGGAATATAAACTTAAAATATTTAAATTTCATCTCAAACACTTTGTGAGTTTATAATTCAATTAAGCCTAAAATAAAAATAAAAAATACCCTAGAGGCATAATACAGCGGCTATGCCTATCATTTCATCTACCTTACACTACTCCAAATTTTTAAGTAGTGTCATTACATTTTTATTAATTTGAACAGTTTTTTTTTGTGTACTTGTAACTGATTGCATGCATGTTATATAACGTTTTCATAAAATATTTCCATTTTGATAAATAGATGCAGGAAATAAAAAAAACCTCCAAATTGATTCATTAAGGGGATTAATTGAATTATAGGAGAAACTAATCTTAGGCCAATCTACTATCAAACGTAGCGTTTGATGTAAAACAAAATGGTGGGATCACTCTGTTGGTATTGTCATTAGTCATTTTGGTCGGATATCATATCATTGTGAAATTATTGCTATGTCGCCAGCAGTATTTGGAAGCCCTTTCAATCACATGTAATTCAATATCCAATCCAATGCATTTTTGGCACTTGGTACAACATTCATTGAATGCTAATTTCAAATACAGTAGTTTTAAATATACACCATTTTACATAACAAGATTTTTTTTTTCAATTTATTAATTGTCTAAGTTTTAAATATCGATCAGTTGGATTAAGAAGTTTCTCTCTCTCTCTCTCTCTCTCTCTTCTTTTTTTTTTTTAACTAAAGCTGGACTAAGAAGTTTTTATTTATTAAGTTGGATTAAGAAGTTTGTCATATGATATTGAGAACTTTTGGGTCTAAGTTCATTATTTTATTTTATGTACAAAAAACTTCAATTAAGATTTATTAAAGATTTAGTTTTTTTAATTATCTTACTCTCTCAATTTCCTTTATTTTCAATTTATCATATTTTCCAGTCTATTGCATTTTTTTAGTTTATTAAAATATATTTGTTTTCTAATATAAAAAGTATTCTGATATTAAACTATTCAGAAATCAACGCAGACATAAATTTCTAGATAATTATCACAAAAATCAACTTACATTATAGGAATTTGTGATAGGATAAAAATGTACATATATTGTTTATTCTAATTTTTTCAAAGCAATATTTAGTACAATAAAACAAATTATAAATTTAATTAATTAGTGTATTTTTTAAATACAAAACAATATGTTTTGATCAGCTTTAAATTAAAGATGAAAATTGAAAACATTGTAACTGAGTTTTTTTCTTCTTCTGTAAAATTATTTTTTATTTTTTCATATAATAACTAACATATCAACTCACAGAAACGGATACGTACACTTGATTACATACTTCATGCCATTTTGTAGCATTGCAACAACACAACTACTTGGATCTAATGGAGCCACGATGTCATCTTCGTTATCATTCGTCTTCCTTCCGAAAGTTTACAAATATGTCGTTTTGCTCTCAATGCATTAAAATTTCTTACTATCATACACCACCTTCATTTTAATTAGCTTTGTCTCTTGTCTACAAAGTTATGGGACTTTACCGTTAAGCGACCATTATCAATTATGGATCGCTGAATATGTTTAACTTAATTCCGGGAGTGAAAACAAAGGTCCCCAAATATATGTTTCATGTTTCTAAAAGAAACAAAATTGATTCATGCACAGTTATTAATCTTACCATACGTGAAAATTTATAATTACAAAAGAGAGTAAAAAAAAAACTACATAGTGATTGCATTCTAATTAATTTCTAAACTTAAAGTTTAACTCCTTTAAAAAAAAGTTTAACTTTAACTTTAATACACCAATAGTTAGTGTAAAAAATTTACACTTTCAATTTTAAAGTAATAATCACGAAAGTCAATAATTTAATCATATATGATAATCTATCACTAGATAATATTAATGTATTTTTTATATTATTAGTAATTAATTTTTTTAAGTTTAGCGTTTAGTTTTCGTATACTACTATTAGTATAGATTTTTTTATACTATTAATTAGTTATTTGATTAATTAAAAGTTACCTAAATATAAAACTATTAAGTACCCCTATACACATAGATGTATATAATAATGAAAAATAATAAATATTAGACTTGCTTTTGCAGGTATAGTTTTTATTTAATGAAGATTGAATGGATAATCAACTATAATTGTACATTTTTGTTTTAAAAAATGTATCATGTGAGAATAATTATCTTATGTTAAAATGAGAAAGATTAATCTCAATCGTTAAATTAAAATGGAAGGTCTAGATTAAAATATTTTAAATTTAAATAAAAATTTCATTTAATCATAAAATCTCTAAAAGATCATCAAATAAAAAAATTAAATATCTAAAATAACATTTTATTACGTTCTAAAATATCTAAATCATCATGACTATTATTGTCACTATTGCATAATCACTATCGCAACCATCATTATGATCATTGTCATTGTCATCACCATGACCACTATTATCATCATTAAAGTGATTGTCGTTGTTATTGTTGTCATCATCACCAGCACCATTGACAACAACAACAACAATGATGATCACTTTGGTGGTTGCGATGATGATCATGGCAGCAGTCACAATGGTGGTGGTGGAAACAATGATAATAGTGATTATGACGATGATTATAATAGTGACGGTGATGGACATGATAAATTGATCATGATGATGATGGTAAGTTTAAGATATATTAGGACGTGATTAATTTATCTTTTTTATATTTGATTTTAGTTGTTGAATCTTTTAGAGATTTTATGTTTAAATGAGATTTTAATTTGAATTTAAAATATGTTTAATCTATATTTTTCATTTTAATCTAACGATTGAAATTGATAATTTTCTTTTTCACATAGGCATGGCAACGGGATCCGAACCCGTGGGTACCCGTCTGAATCCACTCCGATTTTAATGGGGAAAAATCGAATTTTTCGGGTTCGGGTTCGGGTTTTCCCCGGTAGCCAAAAGCGGGGACGAGGGCGAGTATGGGGTTACTGATACCTGCCCCCGCCCCCGCCCCCGCTCCCCGCCCCGTAATAAATAATATTAAAAAAATAACAAAATTAAAAAATATATATTATTTTCTAATTTTTTTAATTGAATTGATTGATTTTGTTTTGTAGTTTTAAAATTATAATCTCATATTTTAAATGTGAGTTTGTTATTATTATTTTTTTGTTACATAATTAACTTTTTTATCCGATTTTTTAATAAAAAATTATATTATTTTTTTTAGTTTTTAAATTTTAGTGAAATAGCGAGGACGGGACAGGGCGGGGAAAACCCGACCCCCAGCGGGGGCGGGGATGAGGATGGGTTTTAAAACCCGACTAGGAATGGGGACGGGGGCAGGGAGCGGGTTTGAAGCGGGGACAGGGACGGGAAATGTAATACCCGCCCTGCCCCGCCCCGTTGCCATGCCTATTCTCACATAAGATGATTATTCTCATCTTCATCCTTTTCGTTTTCTCAAGTGAGGTATACTTTGCCTTTTTTAAAATAAGATTTTCTCTCTCATATCTTAACAAAATTATGTATTTCACATTTTAAAAATTACTACATAGATTACTGCATGAATAGAATCAAATTACATGGAACATGAAATAATTAGTAAAATACTCTTAAATTTAGTAAATCTTTATTACTCTAAAATTTCATGTAACATAAGAGGCCAATTTGTTTAATTAAAAAAAAACTTTTTTAATAAAATAATTTTTTTTATGTGTTTGTCTAAATTACTTAAAAAAACCTTATCCATTTTAAGAAACAAATCTTATTTATTTTATTGAAAAATTACATTTTTCAAAAAAGAATTTTTATTTTTTTTTAAACAAACTAGCCCATGCCCATAATAACTTGTTACATTTAAGTAGTAGAAGTTAGAATTTTTAAACATGATTCAAGATTAAGGAGACCAAGAAATAGCTAGCAACACTCCAAGCCTAAGAATATCTCATCTATGCTCATTGACCATGCTCTCCAAGTCGGTGGAGTCATGTTTATTGCATCAACCTCCTTCCCAAGTTGATATATTTTTTGAACAATCATCGGCTTGGACAACCATAGCCTTGTCTCCAGCAATGTAACATAGCTCCACATTGTCCAGAATATCTAACATTTGGATGCATCATGCATGAATAATTCAATATTATTGATTCATATTGACAAGATAAAGAGTGCAAGTAAATGAGGGAGGAAACATGATTCAATTAGAGAACATAAGTTTCTAGTTACAATATAAGTTGCAGATTGGTAGTTGCCTAGGAATGAATTCATAGTGATATCTACACACAGTCTTAAAAAAAATGATAACTACACACAACTTACGAGAGTGGGATTGATATTTTATTATTTTAAATTTAAATCAGAATCACATTTTATTTTAAACTTTAATAATTACTATTATTTTAAATTTAAATTAAATGATATATTAATTATTCTTATGGTATGTTCTAATATTCAAATTAAATTCTATTTTATTTTAAGTTCTAAAAAGTTATATTATCTTTAAAATATGAATATTGTAACTATTATCTTCAAATTTAAATTAAAATAAATATTACTTTTATATTTTTATATTAATTTGATTCATTAACTTAAATTAAGTGATTTTACTTTTATAATTACATGATTATACATAAAAAAACATTTATTCCATACATCTACGGAACTAAAATGCTAATAAATTATTAAAATATAAACATAAATTTAGGAATAAAACCATAACTATGTTTTAATTCATAATAATCTCTTAAAGATTGATTTAGTAACAACAAAAAAACTTTTTTCAGTTCTTATCAATAGGATTGAAGGATAATTGGGGCATCATGGGAAATTATTTTGGTGAAGGTAGTTTGGAGTACTTATGGTATTCTTCTAGTATGATTTTTTTTCATTTAAAAAAAACATTAAATACAGAAAACAAATAAGTATCAATATTTATTTATTTACAATTAAATTTTCTTTAAATACTTCTCAAATAATCTTTATTATATAATTAATTTCCCTTTAGAAATATTTATTACTATTATTGTTAAAAAATGTAATTTGACTGTGGATCAATACCCTAACGTTAGTGACAAGACTTTAAAATTTATAGTAATTTAATATTCGAGAACGTTGGCAATGACAATGCTAGCGAATAATGCAATGGGACAAAACAATATATTTCATGAGATACTTCATTTTCCACAAGTCTGTTAGTGGCCAAACATAATAAATTAGAATCTTTGTTAGCCACAAGTGCATGCAAAGCAAATTCATGTCATTGAAGTACAGCACCTAGTCAAAAACCTGTCAAATAAGCAAAAACAATTAAGGGAAGGGAAGGGGAAGTTTTAGATCTATCATCATTGTTAGTCCTCCACATTAACCGGGATATTAATTTTCCAACTACTAATAATTATATGATATCTTGTATATAATAGAGATATTTTATCATTCCAGACATTCCCCTTTTCACATTCCATGGTTGTAATTCGTTCCTCAATCACCTTTAATGCTCTCTCATAATACTTTTGATTCATTCATGAGAATTATATATATATATATATATATGTGTGTGTGTGCACACACGAAAGTAACATTGATTTGTCGTATCAGATTATCCAACCCGAAAATGTTGTAGCTAGTGAACCCGAAAATCAGGCTATCGAAGCGATCTATATCTGATTCGAGTGATCATTAGTTGAGCATCACTATCTCACTTCTGTTTGAATTGTTCAAATGCCAAGCGCCTAAGCCTTCATAATATATAGGCCACCACTAGTCCTATAGATATATATTGCATGCCAGCTTTACTACACAGCCATGTTGTTGGATTTCATACCACAGATTCTAGCTTCATTCTTTAATCAGCGATGGTGACAAAAATCCGACACACCCAGCAGCGAGAGCCAAATAATTATTACTATACTAGTGATTAGTGAAAGTGTAAACTTTTCAGCCAAATAATTATTATTATACATCTATCTTAATTGCTTATCTCCTTCACAAGTTTAGGTTAGGAGATAAATAATTAAGATAGATGTGTTTTTCTAATAGTATTTTTGTGCTAATATTAAAAATAGTTTAACAAAATGAAATAATACAATTAAAAACTATTAGGTGTATAGATGAAATAGATATATAGTAGCTAACGGGAGCATAAAATAATTTTCTTTGATAACTTTTCTTTTTCTTTTTATTTTATATCTTTACAGGTCAGTCAACCCATAAACAAGATATATTAAAACTTTCAACCTCAATATCCAAAAATAGGTTAACTCACACCAACCCCTTTTTTTTAAGCGTTGATGACATGGTAGTACATGTGGGCTGTCAGTTTTCAACCTAAATACCCAAAAATAGGTTAACTCACACCAACCCTTTTTTTTAAGGGTTGATGACATGGTAGTGCATGTGGACTGTCAGTTTTACCACCCTTATATTGATTGTGTTTCTTCAAAAATAAATATTGATGATCTTGAAAACAAAAATAGCACTCCAACTATATTTTAGTCCTTGCAACATATTAAGGATAATGAAGGAAATTAAAACAAGAACAAGATGACGGCTAATACGTTAAAGAGTAACAATACAAGAGTCACTGAATTAGAATATGAAAAAATTATTTCAATCTGGCACATTTTTACGTGAAAACTATTTTTTTTAAAAGGAATGTAATTGTTTTATAGTTTGTGTATATGTCCTCTTACTGTCAAAATTAGATGGCCCCTTGGATTTTTGAATAAATTGTGGTGATGAAGGAAGGAATTAATAGCCCTCTCCCTAAAAGTGATGAATATGATCTCATATATATCTTCTGACACCTTTTCGTTTTGATTTTCTAACTGGCATTCTAGGCTATAAGGAGAGTTAGTGGTCTTCTCACCCATTGTCCAGATGGGAATGTCTCCATGAAAGTTTGCTTAAGCTGTAGTAATTGAAGCAAGAAATGGTCCTCCCACTACAACTCATGAAAAATTAATGGGGGTGCCTACCACATTATATGGTCTCCTACCCACAGATATAAAGAGAGAGTAATTTAATCTAGATAAATTTTAAGGATTAATTGTTATATATAATTGTTACTAAAAATAAAAATAAAAGGTATTTAGTAAAGAAAATTACCTGTACTGTGAAGGTGTTATCTTTAAATATATATTTTTTTATTTTGGAAAAATGATGTACGAACATTTTTGTGCGTATTTTAATGAATAAAAAAAGCATATTCTAAAGTAATCAAATTTAAAATGAAATGAAATGAAATTTATTTATAAAAGTAAAATAGAAATAAGCACAAGTATTGAGTTAGTGTTTAATTAATGCTATTAATGTAGTATTTATATAAATATATAAATAATTTGTTGTTTTTATTATATAATATAATACAGTTATTAACTTTAATAAACTTAAATGCAAGCTTTCTTTTCCACCTCCCATACGCAAGGAACTAACAAGCAAATCAAACAATATTACTCCTTGTTTAGTCATTATAAGCTGTTGAATATATGATCTATGGATGTAACTACTGCAGCAGGGAGCTGTAGAGAAATAACTGCTGCAGAGAATCCAAAAGTTCTTACAATATATCTCTTGTTTTTGTTTTATTTTTTGAGTCTTTCTCTTGTTTTTGTTTTCATTATATGTTTTCCTACACCTTGATTCAAACCACCCTAGCTTAGCCTTATGAGGTAATATTGTTCTTTCTCTCTCTCGTATGTTTTTCAAACCCTTACCTTGTTTTCTCTCTCTACTGTAGATGATGGTGTGTGAGATTAGTGTTCGAAGACTCATGAAAGAATAATAACAATGTTTGAAGGCACGTGAGAGTAATATTCGAACATTGCTTAAAAGAATTGTGTTCTTCCACATACACACCGAAAAGCACATTAACTTTTTCTTTTCTACTTATATTTGTCACATGTGACAAATTTGTTTGTACTTAGTTTTTAGAGTAAATAACACGAATTTTTTTTCTAAAGTTCGTTTTATTATATTTGATATTTTTTTATTTTTTCATATTACTTTGAGTCCTTAAGGGGGGGTTGGTTTAACATTTTTTATCCTTAAGAGGGAGTTAATGTAATGAAACTCCAAAAATTAAAGTTTTTTTTAGGGTTCAAAAGCATAATCAGATGTAATAAGAAAAAACTTGAAGGATCTATGTAATTTATTCTTATTTATATTATTATTTGATCCAATAGGAACGTCAACTCCTTCCTCCAAAGTAGTCGATATTCACGTCTTTTATTTATTCCATATTTTTGTTATTATAATTCTCTCACTTGGGTTATATTTATTCTTCAATGCTAAAGCTTTCTTTCAAAGCATAGGTGAAAGTTTAAAAAAAGGAATGAATATTTCAATAGTGGAAGATTCATAATGACAAAATTGTGGAACAAACAAGAGATAAGAAGGTCAAGCTGATGGATTGTAACATGATTTAGAGTAAAGTGATCCTCTTGTAACATTGAAATAGGATAATATTCCTCTGAGAAGCCTTGGACCTCGTGAGAGAGAATTCAATTCATCTTAAACATTTATTCACTTTGGGAAATTATTTTATACTGATTTGATTGTTAGAGTGTTTTTTTTGCATGTATTTATATCTATCACCACATTCATGGTTGACCTTTGACCGTATATAGAATTTCACCATCGTTAAATACATATTTCAGTAAACTTTATTAAGAGTTCAATCAAAATCAACAATCTCATCTCACATAAATTGTTAATATAATATTTGAGATTATACATTATTAGTTTATTTTAAATCTCAAGTTTGGTTCATCTATGAAAAAAGTTTTTTTTTTCTACTTCTTTTAATTTTTTAATTTAAAATAATCTATTAGAAATATCAAATCAAACCTTAAAATTTACGTCAATAAAAGAAATAGACTAGACTTAGATTTTAAATTTAAAAAATAGATCAAACTTAAGTGTGTGGGTTGTGCTTTACAAAAAGAGCTGAAAATATGAAAGTGGATACCCCTGCTAGGTTTGCAAATATTTCTAAGGAAATGTACTTACTGCATGAGGATTTTCTCCACCAAATTGAGTCACTTTTGATCTCCACCCCTCTAAAAAACTGTTTATTATCTTGATTGTTATTATGTTAAGACTAGTAGACTATCAAGACAATTTTGTATTGTGGAACTACTTATATTAGTTATTAATAGTTATTTTCTTAATATTGGTGTTGCAGAGATTCCTTCCATCAGATTTTGGGGTGGAGGAAGATAGAGTAAACCCTCTTCCTCCGTTCCAAGCTTTCCTCGATAAGATAAGAAAAATTAGAAGGGAAATTGAAGCAGCTGGGATCCCTTATACCTTTGTCTCTGCAAACTGTTTTGGTGCTTACTTTGTCAATTATTTGCTTCGTCCTTACGAAATTACTGTTTATGGCAACGGTGATGCAAAAGGTACATATTCCCACGAGCCACATGAGTCATGACCACACAGTCGGTTAATTCAAATTAATGGAAAAATATGAATAATGTTAGTGAATATTTTTCTCGATTAACCTCCAAATCATAAATTTAAACACATTTTTATTGTAGTTTTCATATTTTTTTATTAAACTAAAAATAATCCGTACTGTGCAATAGATTTTTTAAGTCAGTTATAATCTTAAAAAAATACACAATATTTAACTAAAAAATAAAAGGAAGATTTATTCTTTAAATTAAGAGTCTAATTTTCCTTACACTATCACTGTAAAAAAATTTACAATATCAACTAATCTCAAATCATGAACAATATACCTATTAAGGTAAAATTAAATCATAAGTATATGTTTTTAAAAGAATTAAGTTCTTAATTTTTTTAATATACTTATAAAGTACGCTGGTAACTCCCAAATTAATATATTGAATATTGTTGCATGGTTTTTTACCATTTAGTACTTCTGGAACATGCATAATGCATGGCTTCACATTTTTTCCATTTTTAACAAGAAACGAGTTCAGGGATATAATATTTTTCTAGCATATTTTTTTTTATTTATTTAGAAAATGATCATATACTGAGAATAATTTTCCACATGTTATATTTGGTAAGGTCTTTAGGCATCTTGTAAGCTTTTTGGACTAGCTAGCTTATAAATTAATTTGATTAAATTAAGTTTGTCTGATATACAAACTTATTTTAATAGTTTATTTTTCACAAACTACTTTAAGTAATTTATTTTCATAACCTACTTCAAGTAGCTTATGGAAAATAAGCTAGCTTATAAACTATTAGCTTTTTTCATATCCCAATTTTATCTTTACTATTTTATTTGAAATTTGTTTTACCATTTTATTCAATAAAATTTTCTTGTCTTTTTTTGTGTTTGAAAAAACTCGCATATCTAATTTTAGGTTATTACACACACGACAATCAATTCTTAATTGTTATCGTTACACCGTTCCTTAAGGTTAAAAATTCTTTTAATAGTATCAATTTTATAATTATTTACTAAATCATTTTTTTAAATAATATGACCTAAAATGAGTAAAATCACCAAATCTTTATCATTTTTGCATAATACAAAATTTTAAAAAAATTATAATAAACTTAAATTTTAGTCCTTACACTTTTGAAAATGTAAATTTTTAGTCCTTGAACTTTTCTTATTTATTTTTAGTTTTCTTAACATTTTTTTCTTATTTTTAATCCCTTAATTTTTTTTTAGTCCTTTCTTTTAGTCCTTAAAAAGAACTAAAAGTAAAAATGGGAAAAAGTTTAGGAACTAAGAGTAAGGACCAAAAAAATAGTTAAGAAACTAAAAAGATAAAAAAAAAGTTCAGGTACTAAAAAAAAGAAATCATAAAATTTTAGGACTAAAAATATAGTTTACTAAAAAAGTTATTATCCTACTTTGTAATACAATAAGTTATTAGAAATAAAATTCAAATATTTTAGAAATATTAAATAATTTGATATTTATGAGCTGACTTAATTTTCAAAAAGTCAAATACGTTTCATTAAACCAACTAGTTTATAAACTAACCATTTTTAACTTATAACTTATAACTTTTCAACTAGTTTATAAACTAATTTTAGCTAACATATACTACAATCATCCAATCACAAACAACCAACCATTTAAAGTAACCACATTGCCTTTTATAAAATTTTCTTTAAAGTCATCAACAGTAATTTTTTAATTGGATAATAATATAAAATTATTTTATATTATAAATACATCACTTTTAAACTCTTTTGTTTTAAGATATGAAATTGCATGCACTATCGAAGCTTTTAATTTATCGGATGTACAAAACTTAAATTCTGAAGAATAAACATCAAGATTTTTCTTAAGTCTTATAGAAAAAGAAACTAACAGTATTTACTATAATGCTAATTAAATTAATATAGGTCTCTGCTATATGTATGCATGTACATAAAAAAAAAAAAACATCATAGTCCCCCCCCCCCCCCCCCCCCCAAAAAAAAAAAAAAAAAAAACTAGTAGCTAGCTAGCTAGACATCATATATAATAACATCAATTTTCTTTCCCTCATATCCATCTACTACTGCCACTCACTTTTGTGCATGCGGGATGTAAAGGATGGCATGTGTGAGAATAGTTTTTTGGGATAGAATTAATCAGGCAATCTAACAGATTTGAACTCTTCTGAGAAAAAAATTGAAGCTCATATGTTTACAGCAGTTTATATCTACAGCTCATGATATATCTAATTCTGTCTTATTCTACTGGATCAACCTTAAAGATTACCAGCATCAGGATTACAAAAATAAATGAGTCCTACCTTACAATGGACAAAAATTTAAATTTAAAACAGATCCATAAATCATTTAAAGAAGCGTAAAAAATAACCAAATTTACTTTTATATGCAAAAATAAACTATGATTTTACAATAAAAAAGTGTAAGATTAATTTTTTATGGAAAAAATTATTCTTAAAAAATAATTGATGAGGAAGGGTCCCCCCCTGTCCCTGCTGTACGTGTCAATAATTTAAATAATAACTATGTTAGTCAATTACAAGATAAATCTTTAAGCAATGTGCTTCTTCTTTTCTGGTTTCATACAGAGTACGTACTTGGTCGTCTAAACTTTGAAAATAAAAAAAAAAACTTAAAATCCGAAATTAATACACTCTTTTATTTTTTTTTTCCCCTTCTTATGTTCACTTGTCCGTCCCGAAATGAACCCAAATAATGTTGCCGGTCGTTCAAAAGAATCAAAACTAAAAAATAAATGTTTCTATCTTTTTTATATAAAAAAGCAACAATCTATCTTCATCTTATAAACTTAAGGTGGTGTATTTAATTAAGATTTTGAAGGATTTTAAAAAATTCTTTTTTATAAAAATATTGTGATATTTAACTAAGATTTTTAAATAATAAAAATAAGTTTTATGTTATTCAATTAAGATTATTTAATTTTTCTTAAAATATAATAAAATCTATTTATATTTAATTAAGATTTTTTATAACTTATAAAAAGTTTTCTGATATTCACACGTCTACAAATTTAAAAATAGTTTTTTCTAAAATAGTTTCAATGGATTTTATGATTTTTTAATAGAAAATATAAATATCACACCCATCAAACAATTTCTAAATCCTTAAGATTTTTCAGACTTTTTTTACTTTTCTACCGGTTTCTTCCTCTTTTTCTTTCTCCCTCTTTTTCGTTGGCCATATCTCTCAAATTCAGCTCTTATTAGTAATATCTTAAATACTGATCCCACCATCCTTGCTTGTGGAACAGAAACAAAGAAAAAAAGGTACCTTTGGAAATCAAAGTCTACTACTTGAGAAGTGATGAGATTAAAAAATGCCTTCAAACTTGGACATGCAACATCAAGATTCTAAACAAAATTAACATAGAGCAAATAAATTTGTGTCCGCTCTATCATTTTAAAGCCATGAATTTCTTCTTCTTTTCTCTTTTTATTGTGATTGTTTGTGTGTACTGATTTTTTCTTTCTTCAACAGCTAATAAGCGTCCTCATAACTTCTATATTAAATCATTCTTGCAAGCTATTTGCGAAAATTCCCCTGAATTTGAATCTGACTGGATCTCCTATAACTATAGCCTTTTCCGCTAAGCTGAGTGCACATTTTCCATAAACCTAAGAATCCCGGGATTTTCTATTGATGTTGAATTTCAAAGTTTGTTATTTGACTAGACAGTAGTTTGCATGTTTTTGTAGCTTTCGTTCCCTTTCCAGAGAATGATGGATTATGAATTGAAAAGACTTTTTAAAAGATTGTAAAAATTTGTATTGATTTTACTTTTTTTTCTATTCAAAACTTATCATTTATTTATTAAAATTTGAATATTTTAAAAAATTCATAAAATCTTTTAGAATCTTGTAAGTTTATAAAATTCTTTTAAATCTTATGAATTCATTTGTTGTAAATCCATTAAAAATCCAAACTATAAAATTCTAATGATAGTATATAATGATTTCTGATTAAATGACTGTAGAATTACTTTATACCATCAATGCATAAATTATTTTCTTATTTTTCTAATAAAAAAATTTCATGCAAATTTGATACTCAACTCAATTAAATCGGATTTAACATAATTCAATTTGATGTAAAACTCTAACTTGTGTGCAGCCTTACTCATTATTAACAATAGAGACATACTCATTATTTTTTTAAATAGATCACATATACTTTTCATGAAGATAATTACTATTTCAATATCTCAAATAACACAAACTCCTTCTTTATCTTTCAACAATACCAATCAGAAGAAGAACAAATATCAACAAAAAATCAACCATATGTTTGGTTGT
Source organism: Glycine tomentella (assembly GCA_007407185.1). Classification (NCBI taxonomy): domain Eukaryota; kingdom Viridiplantae; phylum Streptophyta; class Magnoliopsida; order Fabales; family Fabaceae; genus Glycine; species Glycine tomentella. The sequence continues at coordinate 977,719 of PYAF01005373.1, read as the reverse complement.
TTTTTAATATTACGGATTTACGGTGGAATTTAAATAATTAATTATAATAGAATTTTTATTTTGTTATTTTTCATTTTCAAATTTAATGAATGGAGATTTTGGAAGAAGTAAAAATATATAGTTTTTTCTTTGAGAAAAAATGGTTATGAATTTGAGACTTGTAAAATATATATTGGTATTTATACATTAAAAATAATAATATGTATGGACCGATACATATAAAAATATGTAATTCATCAAAATCAATAAAAGTGGTTAAATTAGTTAAT
>PYAF01005373.1:955754-977350 GCA_007407185.1 Glycine tomentella | reverse complement strand
GATATTACTCATAATTCAAATAATATTTTTTCAATGCATATGAGTTATATTGTTAATAATTTAATAAATACATTTATTTTCATAAAAAATAAGTGATATCTCATCAATAGGCTTCATAATAAATTCTGTGAAAAAATACTTCATACTAATAAATTAAGGATCTAAAAAAATTAGTAATTAATATATTTTTTACTGCAATAATTAATACATTTAAAAATTGTCATATGTTTGTTATTTTTAGGACAAAAGAATGTTATCATTTATTTCTTATATATAGATCAAAGTTAGTAATATTTTATCATTTAAAATAAAAAGTTTTAAGCCTGATTTTAAAATATGTTTCATAAAAATGAAACAATCTTTTATTTAAAATCAACTTTACCAAAATATAAATCAAACGGAGCCGTGCATATGAAATTACTTAACGCGGATTTGACCGCCCTAAAAAGATTGACTTTTTCGATTTTTTTGGTGGAATGTGGATTTTTCTTTTTTACTGCATGTGGATCTACTTTTTTAATATTGCTTAAATCCATCAAATTTTAATCCTATTAAAAAAAGAAAGTTGCCAAGAGTTTTTCTCTGACCAAAATCAAATAATCATGTCAACCATTTTTCAACCCGAGTTGTTGGGATGCTGTTTACAATTATTTTTATTTCAATAATTTTACTTGTTCAATGTTCATGCCTCTATTATCGGTTTATTTCTCTATCTCTCTATCATTTATTTATCAATAATAGCAATACACAATCTTGCAGGTATTTTTATTTTTATGTTGTTGTTGAACTTTAACTCAGCAACTGCCTTAAATTTAGGTGGAGACATTTCACAGCTTATGATAGTAATCGTCAACTCAAAACGTATTAATGGATATCTAACGTGATATTTAAATATTGAAACCCTTAACTAACAATTTACTAGAATATTGATAATCACCCTTATGCTGCTGTTGTTCAAGCTATAAGGGATCTCACGGCTCTCCACTGAAATCTTACTTGTCTCACACTTTCTGGGAAGGAAATAGGTGTGCATACTGGCTCGCGATAGAGGATGCCCACGGGGATTAACTCATTTTTTTTTTGGGATAATTGCCCTTCATTCTTGATGATGCATTAGGCATCTTTGTTGTTAGACCTAGTTAGTTCCTTTCTATTTTTATCTTTCCACTGATAATATTAAAAAAAAAAACTATTTATTTGATTATTACATATAAAAAAATACCACTACTCTTGTATGGATTAGTCAGTATAAAATTATTCTAACATAACTAGTAATTTGGACTTCTATTTTTTCTCACATGCTACATATAATCTTTATGAGATGCACTCGAGCAGGATAATTATCGATAACAAAATTTGAAGCATATAAAGACTCTCAAAACTATTCACTAAACTGAAATGATTTCATGTTTCAAACGTTGGATAACATTTTTAATTTCATTTTATTATCTATAATAATGATTATATTCGATTTGAGCATAATAAATTTATCACAAAATGCCTATCAGAAAAACAGATTACTATTTTATTTTACTTTTCTTGTTTTGTTTTTGATTAAGGATGAGGCGAGGTGCATCTTACAAGTTCCAAGTACAACGAGGTTCACATGTAAAGAGGGCCCACAAGGCATAGAATAGAGCAATGAGAGACCCACATGGGCATGGCTCCCATGACCAAGTGAGAGGGGATGGACCCTCCATTCACATGGGCATGTTCCCTATGCCTTTCCTTAAAGCCAACGATCCCTCATTTATCTCCGAAACCGCATCTTGACCCCACCCTTGTCCTCCTTTTGTGGGGACAACTTGCTTTAAACTTGCTGCTACTGCTACCGACACCTTAGCCTGTCTTTGTCCATGTCATTTTATTTATTCACAACTCATACACATGTACACATTCACATACCATACCATACCATAACATCACCTTACCCTCCTTCTATCTTCCTATAAAACATAACCCTCAAAAACACTTGCATCACATCTCAAGTCTTATCATCATCATCATCTCACAAGGGATACAATACAATACCAAGAGAAGCTACCTAGCTACAAAAGACTCCACTCATCACCACCTCAAGCAACTAATTAACAAGCATAGGGTGTTTTGGATTATAGATTGTACTTGGAAGAAGATGGAAAGCACTACTGTAACATATGAGACTGTTCTCAACCTCAAGGCAACAGAGCTTAGACTGGGGCTTCCAGGAACAGAAGAAAGTGAGGAGAAAACACTGCCTGCAGGTGCTAGAATTAACAACAAAAGACCTTTAACTGAAACCTCTGATGAGTGTGCTTCAAAGGGTACATCTAGTGCTCCACATGTGGAAACTGAAGCAGCCCCTCGTGCCAAGTAAGTTTATAACTAACATGTTATTATTATTAAGACTTAAAGGTCTTTAATTTATTTATCTCATGAGTGGGGATGCTTTAAAGTTCTCTGTGTGTCATTTGTCAAGATTTTGAGTTGAGTGATTCATTGAATTTGTTGACATGTATTGCAGGGCTAAGATAGTGGGGTGGCCACCAATCAGATCCTATAGGAAGAACAGCCTTCGGCAGAATGAGGGTGCTGGAATTTATGTGAAAGTGAGCATGGATGGAGCCCCTTACCTCAGAAAGATTGACTTGAAGGTCTATGGAGGCTACACACAACTCCTCAAATCTCTAGAAAACATGTTCAAGTTGACCATAGGTGAGAAGAGTTTTAGTTTTTGTTTGTGTTTGGTTGAGATGAAATGAAACTGCTTAATTAATTAAATTTTATAATATTTATGAAAATGACTGTGGTTATGTTATGGTTATGGCTTTTCAGGTGAGTATTCTGAAAAAGAAGGTTATAAGGGATCTGATTATGCACCTACATATGAAGACAAAGATGGTGACTGGATGTTAGTTGGAGATGTTCCATGGGAGTAAGTGTTACATTACATGACATCTCTCTCTCTCTCTCTCTCTCTCTCTCTCTCTCTCTTTCTGATCTGCTTTTGTTTGGGTCTCATCATGAGTTGATCTTAATCTGACAGAAACCGTACTTTTTTTTGCAGCATGTTTGTGACTTCTTGCAAAAGGCTAAGAATCATGAAAGGATCAGAGGCAAGGGGTTTGGGTTGTGCTGTATGAGGAACCAAACCACTAAAAAATTACTATGAGCAGAGAATTAAAAGTGTTTTGGGGGTGAAGGGAAAACATGCTGAAAAGCTTGTGTTCTCGGATCTGAAGGGTTTTGACTTTTGAATCACTCTAGTGTATGCTTTTGGCATACTTTTATATGAAGTTATACTCTGAAGCAGGAGAAGATGGAAGATGCGGTGCAGTTTCTTCCTCAAGTTTGGCAACTTTTGGGATCTGTGGTTGGATGCTATATGCTATGCTGTTGTTTCCACTGATACTTTTTGAAGTTTCATATGAGAAATCTTAGAGAGATTTCAAAATGAAACTTTGTGTAGAAGAGAGATAGAGAAAAGTTTATATGTAATATTGTTTAATCCAAGTTTTTTTGTTGTGTTGATACAAGAATACAGTGTAATATACCAAGTGTTCGTATGTGCCTGTGTTATTGGATGGACTCAAAATTCAGTATGTTTGCGCCTGATTATTTTCCTCTTTCTAATTGCTTACAACGTCTCATTCTTAATAATAAATTTATAATGCCTTTCTTGAGTTGAAACTGAAAATTCAGATCACAGTGTAGGAATCATATCCAACAATAACATACCATCAGGTGACTAATTATAGTAAATATCTGATGTCTTCACAATTCAGCCATTACTCCCTTTTATATAAATTAAAATTCAAAACAAAATAAAATTTATTAAATTACTCATATAGTATCTTTCTATGATACCATCTCTCTCTCTTACACATCTGTTTTATCATATTCTCTAGCTTTTCTTTTTATTTGGCCTTTTTTACAAAATGTTGTATAAAATTACTGTACAACTATCATTTTTCAAAACGAATAACCATCTGTTTATCATTTCCAAAGGCTTTGTAGATGGCAGATTCTTAAAAATGGATTAATGTAGTAGCCTCCCCCTCCGATGTTTTCAATATTAAAAAATAAAACTACTTAACTTATTGTTCAGATGCGAATTTAAGGGGATATTTTCAATATTAAAAAAAACCAACACCAAAGATATGTTTAGGTATATAATGATGAGTAAAATGGGATAGAATGTGATAGAGTAAAATAAAATTATCATTCCATTATTTGAATATTTTTATAATGGAATGAAATATATAAAAAGTAGTTTTATTCGATACTCTTGAAATGAAAGAAAATTATAAGTGCTAGATGTAATGAAATAGAATGTATTTCATTATATATTCAATTAAACAATTCAAAAATCTAATATTACTTTATTATATTACATTTTTTTATATCAATTTGAACATAGCCCAAGTAAAAAAAAAAAAGTGTTAAAAGATATAAAATTATTAGAGTTATTGTCTAGAAAGTTATGGTTTTTCTCTAGATAGTATACTTGACTTGTGCATTCACAAAAGCTTATTCCCGTTGCTTAGAAGTTTTTTATGCTGATTTAATAAAAACAAACCAATCAAATAAAAATATATTGAATATGGGGAGCGAGTTAGATCATAACTCATAAGATTAAGATATCATATAGTACCCAAATGGTACTTACATAAAGAAAATTAAGATGAAATCTTATAAATGTTACTATTTACCGAATACAAAATGAGAAGTTCTTCGTTGAACAACACCTCAAATGCATAAGGCTCGATTTCAAACTTCCTAACAGTCTAACAAAGTTTTCACATGTACCCATTCTCAAAAAATTTAATTGAATTTCCACCCATCTACTACATTTCATTTCCATTTATTAAAAGTATAAATTAATTATTTTAATAGTTAAATAATTTAATAATAAAAAAATAATCAAGCTAAAATTACATAGTTAACTAAAAATTTAATCCTTCATTGTCAGATGTTTAATTTATTTGATTTTATATGATAGAATTTTATGATTTTAACATTATGTCTTTATCTTCATATACATTATACATTATAGTAATTATTTTTTTAAAATAAATTGTCCCTGACTTAGGGTCTATATCCGCTACTAAACTTACAATGAAGATGGTGGGAATGACTCAACTAAGACATTGTGGAATAGTAGTAAAAGGATAAGAACCAGCGTAAAATGGAACTTTTCCATCAACAAAGAAATGAACTGGAAACAAGTATGTTAAAATGATGTCATTTGTCCACTTAAAATCACTGTTTTAAAATATATTTTCTCCATTCTATTTTATGTGAGACTTTAAGATTTTGGTTTAGGAATTAAAGAATAACCTTAATGTTCTAAATTTTATAAAAGTTATTATGTATTTTTTAATATATTTTTATTTTTATATTAATTATATTCTTTCATTATTGCAGTATTTTTATTTTCTCACTCTACAATAAATGATTACAGGTTTAATAAAAAAAATTAATACTATGTTAATATTGTAAAATGACAATCAAAATAAGATTTTATTTATTTATCAAAATACAGTATATCAAACAGACTGGGACCAAGAGACTAGAGAGTAGTGAATAGAATATAAATTCTGCTGTTTCATTATTGGCTGGCTATCTTCATTTTACATACGCAAGTTTCAAAATTTTCGGTGTTTGACCGAATATTCTCATAAACATAATTACGACGAGACTCTAAGATTTAAACCCTGACATTACGGAAGTTGTGATTTTCAATTAAATGAAACAAGATAGGTGACCTCTGATAAATATAATGTCCTTTATTTTATTTTTGGTACAAATGGGTCCTCTCTTTAGTTCCAACTGCAGACAATCACTATATACATTTTCTGGCAATTGAGTTCTCACCCAAACCTGACCCCAAAATTGTTGTGTCTAAGGAATCTCGTTACCCTACAAATTATAGATATTTAGACACGATATTTACAGTGAGATTAGATAAGAAAATGGTATATGGGTGGTTGTCTGTAACGATTTTCAAAGAATTAATGTGATCATATTTGATCAATAAAATAAAAAGTCAAGGACAAATAAATAATGCACTAGACAGTATCAGCATTCAAGTTTAGATGTCATGACCTAATGCAGATGTTGTTAGCAATAGAGTGACAAAGTTTAACAAATTGTGCTTGTCTATGATAATACATGATGCAGTGCCATTTAGGAAGAAATAAGAAATTATATTTTGTTTTTTTCCCTGCAGGGAATCTTTGTATTGCTGATCTGAAAGTTCACTTGGTAAAATTAAAACAAAAAAAAATAATAATAAAATCATAAACAAAGCATGGCGAATATTAATTACAGGAGACAGGAGACTTTGCAAATCATATTTGTATTGAAATATGAAAAAGGTTTAAGCAACTAAATATAGTATTCATATTTTACATAAAAGTTCATAGATCATAAAGCAAAACTGCCGAACTTTGTTGTTGGTTTCAGAAATAATTAAATGTCTAAAATTTTATTACAAAATATGAATGAATAATGGATTCAAAGCTGTACGTCTTGATTAGAATTTGAAACCGTGTCTGCTTGCAACGATTATACAGACGAAACATCAATGCTGGCGGCAATTTTATAATGCGAAGCTGTTTAAAGGAAAGTCATGGATAGGTTAATGCATATAGCAGTGATCTTTAATTAAAATATGAGCTTTCGTATTATTTCTATACAAATATAACATTTTTATAATTTGTTCTCTTACACTTAACTATATTGAATAAACCTAAATTTATTCAATATTTTTGAGAACATAAATAAGATAAAACAATTTATTTAATTAAGAAGGTTCTTTTTTTTTTAAAAAAAATTCCAACAGAATAAGAGTTTATTAAGATTTAGAATTAATTTTACTAAAAATATTAGTAGAAGACATGGAGTTATTCTAAAAATATACATAGTAGAATAATTAATTTTGGTGTTGGTCTTTTAGAATGAGATCCCTCTTCTCCTTCTTATTCATTAAAAATGACAAATCATTAAAATATACTTTTTCTGCTGATAATTATTATTTTTTCACTAAAATATTGTTTTTATTAGAGAGAGAGAGAGAGAGAAAGACACGTAATTCGACTGTATTGGAAAGACCCTTAACTCTATCATGCTTTTTGGTTTAAAAAAAAACAGAGTAATTTAGTTTCAAATTTATCAAATTAATGTAAGTTGAAAAAAATAATTTAGAGTAAGTCGTATTTCTAAGACAATAAAAAAAATACTACATACTCCATTGTCCGAATTTTCAATGTTATGTACAGATAAAGGAGAGAAAAAAGTTTTTCATACAATATATAAGTAATTAAATTATTTTTAAAAGAAAATCGTATATTTAAATGTGATTTTTTTTATTTTATACTTTTATAATCGCACAGTTTTTTTTATTTATAAAATAATTAAGTACTACGTTACACAACTTATATGTTAGATATATCAGTTTTCTTTTATAATTTTACATAAACAATATGCAAATGTACGACTTACTAAGTATGCTTTGGACATGTAACTTAAAGGATGACATGCATGTGGGATGCTGGCGGCAAGAATAGCATCTGAAAATAAAATTGGAAAATTCTTTGTGCATATTATTGTGGTGTGGTGTAGTTTTGATTAATCATCATCAAACCTTACCTAGCTAATGGCAGTTTTGAAATTGACATCTAAGATATATATACTCAAATTGACTATTGATCGCGTGTGGGCTCAGTACTTGATGTACACAGAGGTCTCAAATAATTATATTTTACTTCTCTTATTTCATATTTCTTCTTCGCCTTCTTTTTCTTTTCGCAGAAAGGAGAATTGTGAATGTATAACATACTTAGAAATGCAAAATATAAAACATATTATATTTAAATGTAGAATTGTACAATCTAAAGAAATATTAAGCAAATGTTTTTCTTCCTTTGTAACTCTAGAAGTGATTAGCAAATGGTAGACTTGCGTTTCTTTTTACTTTCCTATTTTAGCTAGGCTTATGCTTAGGATATGCCTTTGAGAATATGTCTGCAGTTTACCCATCAAGTATTTTTTTTTTTTATAAGCTACACCCATCAAGTATTAACATTCAGACGAATAATTGTTTATTTTCTAATTAGAAAATCTTTCGATTAATGAGAAAATCTATTAACCTTAGTAAACAATGTCTTAATTAATATTCTACTTTGTTATTCCAATAATTAAGAACCCTAGGCGTGACAGTAAGATCCATAACTTTCAGATTGTGTCTTAATTCGTTTGCTTTTACAACTTCATAAGATGCATATAAAGTTATCTAGCTATATCGATGTCAGCATATTGCTTCTTTTAAGAAAAGTTTTGGCTAATTAATGCGATTATATATGATGCAAAAGGTTTGTTAAATAATATTCACCAAACATAACTTCAGTTTTATGGCAAGTTCATAGTATACTTTCTGCTTAGCCACTGATTGTGCAAAGAAATAAAAATAGTTTATTATCTATCTAAGTCTACACTGGTAAACAAGGTCTATCAATATCAAATTATATTAATTGAATGTGGCTAAGAGTTTTAGATCCCTCTTCCCGGCAAAGTTTAAGGAAAGGTACTCTAGATGAAAGATAATGAAAATGTATGTACAATATTTTATTCATAGAGCAGAAAGTGTCCTTAGTATTGCACTCTGTAGCAGGGAACAATGAGATTTTAGGCCAGTAAATGGCACAAGTACAGAAAAATAATCCTGCAGACTTTAAACAGTGATGTTCAAATTGTTGTTGACAAATGACCATATGCAGCTTACCAGAAAAATTATATTAAAAAAATATTGCTTCCATGTGTGCAAAATAACTAGACGAGACACTGCACAATGGGAGCCCACCACCAATGTCAGAAAAGACTATTCTAGAAAAATGCATGAAAAATATTTTGAACAATTGAGAGAAAAAAAAAGAGAAGGAAGAGCAAGTTAATGCATAAAATTGTTAAGCTACTTGTGAATTTCTTTTTATAAAAAAATATATTTAATTTAACAGCAAAATAGTTAATGTAATAGACGTGTGTGTGTGTGTGTGTGAAATTACACATGTAATTTAAGGCTCTTTTTCCGTTTCCTTTGACCCTTTTCATCTATTCAATCAAAGAAATGAACACTTCGCTTTGACGTAAAGACAGTATCATGACACTGTCATAGATAATTTCGGGGAATTCTAAGTTGCCTCTAGGTCTACGCTCACCCCAACTACTCTACTCTACTCATGTTGGAATTTATTTAATCACAATCTATATTATAATAATTACTTTAAAATTATTGCTAAAATTATTTCATAATATTAATAATGATTCATCAAATCACAAATTACTATTTATAATTACATGATTTTTAATATAATTTTATAAAAAATAATAAATTTATCACAAATGGTAATTTGTAATTAAATATTACATAATCATTTTTCTCTAATTTCTAATTGATTGATTTTTATACTAATCTGTGTGAAAATTAAACTTTATATGTTATTTTAACAAAAAAAATTAATTTTTAGCTTGGGAGATAGGCCAAGTTTTCATATAAGAAGCCACGCCGTATGAACAAATGCGCCCGCAAAATACATGGTTAGAGGTCGTAGTCTCAGAGACTCTTGCGTCAAGTTTATATTTATATGTCTAAATCTTCGAAGTTTTTTTTTTTTTTTTTTTTTTTTTTTTTTTTTTTTTTTTTTTTTTTTTTTTTTTTTTTTTTTTTTTTTTTTTTTTTTTTTTTTTGTCTTCGAAGTACAATATTCTTTATTTGATAGCCATTAATTAATATTTGGAGAAGAGGAAAACAACCTTTTTAGAATTTCAGAGTAAAAGTCGAGTGGATGAAGAATTGAGACTCTAAATATTTCCCCCCTTTACTTTGATAAATTTTTACCTCAACGCCAGTTTGAAGAAAACATAGAAGACCTATATCTTCAACTTCAAGGTTTACTGTTTATTGCTTTCCTATGTAACGTGTTATGTTGATATAACAGAAAGGCCAAATATAAAAATGAAATGAAACTAATTTTTGTTGTTTCCTGCACTTTGAAGTTGCTTCCTGCATTCGGGAATGTAAAATTACATTTCAAGTTAATCACAGATTTTGCCTTCCAAAATAACCAATTAGGAAGGTAAAAAAAAAAAAAAAACATTCCAAAAAGAATACATGAAGCAACAGCCTGAAACTAATTCTATGAATAATAAAACTTAAACCCAAACCTGGGCTGGTGTGGCTATAAGCCTATTGGTTTGTCCACTTTATAAAAAATAAAAAATAAAAATCTCTTTGTTTGAGTTTGCTAAGGTCTCCCAGTCTCACCAGGCCACCCTAGCTGGCTCTTGCCACAAAAGTAAAATAAAAAGTGAACGCGAAGGGAACTTAGGGAAGAAATTCTTCCTTCAACCATCTTAAACAAATCATGTTGGAAATCTAGAGATATATGTAATATTAGTAATTATGTATTTTTTTGAGAGATGGTTTGTTTTCTGAAGGAAAATAACTTTTTCCATTAAAAATGAAGGTTGCGATAAAATCTTGAGCCTATATTATTTTAATGATCACACTAAATTCTAGATAAATTAAAATATATAAATATATAATGGTACAGTCAACATTTAATGAAATTGACTGACAAATACAAAAATTTAGTGTGAATTTTATGTTTATTAAAAAAATAGAGTAAATTTAACAATACTTAACAGTACAACTCTTGGAACAGGTGAATCATCGTGTATGTGTCATGCTTGATCTAATGGAAGATTGAGATATTCTCTTCTATCAGCAATTAAAATTATGATCTAATTTCAAGAATCTGGCAATACCTATCTCATGTACACTGATTTAACCTCTGGCAGTAGGTTTACAAGAGCCTTAGGAAAAATGATACAACAAAAATAATTACATTACATTCTTATACATGTGCCCGATGATTAGGAGGCAGGATATTCGGTAGCACAACATTAGAAATAGGGTCAGTTCATCCATAATTTAACTCTTTCAGCTCCATGCTCTCTGTATCCACAGTTGCCGAAATTATCAAATGCATACTTTCTCAATTAGACAGAATAACAACTTGAATTTAAATTTCAGGTGGCTGAGCCAGCCCAAGTTTTAGAAGTACAACCCTTTGATGTTATGTTGAAAATTATATCCTTCCCCACCATTCCTCTTGCATAACCGAGATCTTGTAATTCCCACTTCAAGGAGTATCGCCTGATTCATGTGTCTGACTATCATTAAGATCACTGCTATTGTCTTCTGGTAGCAAATGGGCAGAACTCTGGTCACGAAGAACCAATACTGAATGGCTTTGCAGTTGCACAGTAGTTGATTCTTTCTGTTGGACTTGGTTGGGTTCATAATCATGTCGTTCATCTGTTGAATATGCATATAATATACCAAACTTCTGTCCATGATTTAATCCTGGGCAGAAACCCTGCAGAATTATAACAATACACTCAACATGAAAGAATTGTTCCAAAATTGAGTGGTAAAATAAAAAAATAAAAAATCTCAAAATACAAACAAACACGAATCAGATTTCTACAGAACCATTTGCTATTTATTCTTGAAAATGTATCCATAACTTCACTACCCATTGGCATTTACTTGTGAGCTAACATTTATGTCACTTCAAAGTTCGAACATGCTTGAGAGAAATTATATATGAGATGGCTGGCACCGGAGCATTGACTGATAAAGTCCGTCAAATGTTAGACCAATACTGAAATTTCACACTTCCATTCCATTTTGCATCAGGTTTATAGCATTATGGCTTAAACCAAAATGGATGGGATGCTAATACAGCAACACAAGCAGTCTGATCAGATCATATGTCATATAGACCAAACAAACTACTTCGTTTAGTTTTACTTGCTGCTGTGAGAACCTAAACACAATCTGCAAGTTGTAGAAAATTCCCAGCCCAATGTATGCCAGAGTTGTCAAACACACCACATGGTAGCCGTAGTGGTATTTCATAGTTTTAATATAATTTTGAATTTTGAAGAGAGAATGGCCAACAGACTCTGCAAAAACCAATCCCCTTTTTTTTCTAACAACATGCAGAATAAGAAATAGAAAATATGCAGTGAACCTCAAATCCTAACAAAACCACTTGATTTCTAAACTCGTTTTTAATGAAACAAGTGTTAAGAAATTTATCCATTGCATGCCCTATAGCAAGATGAATGAAAGGAGGGAAATACTGAAATAGAAGGTCTAAGTGTAATATTTGGCACAAGTAATATGAAAGCCAAAGCCAAGAGATGGAAGTAAAGAGTACCAAGTACCTTGATCAAACCTGAAACGGCACTTGGCTCAAAAGTAGTGTAGTCCGAAGAATATGTAGCTTTAGTTCAACTCTCATAAAATCCAGCATCATTGGATTCTTTCTTAACTTTGTTAGAATCTGGCACAAAGTAAGTTTGTCTCAAATCACCACTTCTACAATAAGCCCCATAGTATAAACTATGTTCCCTCACTAAGGAGATTTGAGGAGTAGCAGGCAGTAAATGACCTTCAGTGCTGAATATGTACCTGTGTCACAGAAAAATGTCAAACAATAAGTACCTTAATTTTATTGTAAAAGAAGTTCAGCCAATAAATTGTAAATGCATAAGCACACTCACTTGTATGGCCCATTTTCCACAAGGTTGTCAGGACCCACAGCCAAATCAAACAGAAGCCACAGATACTTGACCTAATTGTGGCATAGGTTAGTAGCAGAATTTTTCTTTTAAATAAATAATAGAGGGGGGAAAAGACAAAATATGAAAGGCAAAACAAATGTTAATGCTAGTAATAGGCATAGTTTATAAAAGAAAGAAAAGTAGAAAATCAAAACAAAATGAAATTGACAGAGACTTAAACTCATTCCCGGATTTCCACTTGACTACTTAAGCTTCTAGGAAACTTGGTCCTTGACATAATATCAGAGCCTCATCTAAAATCATAATATCCCACACAGTTGTCGATCTGATTAGATAGACTATTTGGAGCCTAAATAAAAAAAATCAATCTACCTATCTTGACCAATGATCTTACATGAAAAGAGAATTTCTGATTATTTACAACAGTAGGTACAACATATTTATAGACATGAAAAATAAATTATGTAAATGCTAACCTATAGATTTTAGGCTACAAATCTGTACATAATATGAGAGAAATTAGGAAAAACTAATCTTAATAAATAAGAAAATATCCCATACATAATTACACGTTACAACAATCTTCAATAAAATACAACTCAAGAGATATGTTCTTTTGGTTTTTGGTTTGAAAAAGTTTAGGGCTTGTGTTCTCAAATTATGTCATGAATTTATACTTACCGTCTCAGCTAAGAAGCTCTCCATGTGAGTCTTGTTTGTGATTCTCAACATCAGAAATGTGACAGTATCCACAAGGGCATCGAGTTCCATACTGTAAACTAGCAATCATGTCCCTCCCAGCATCAAGATATCTACAAAGAAACACAAAAGACAGATCTAGTTTCATGTCAAATTGTCAACAAAACAAAACTTACATCGCACCTATCAACAAAAAATTCATATAAGTTCAACAAGAAAGGGTAATCCCAATTTCTGTTTTCTTTTTTTTCAAAAGTAAAGGGAGGAAAAAACATTACAAGAAGTAGGCAACAGACATGAAAAGAGAGGATCTTTAGAGAGAGAAAACAAGGCTATATACAATTGTAGTACAATAATCAATATTAACAAATCAAACGGAGCTAAATTTTACAATGATAACACAATTTAAAGGAATATGCAAACCTAGGATCTCTGGTAGCTTTGTATAGCCAATAGGTGCTATCGATTAGCTCTGGCCGCAGGTAACTCTTTTGCCCATGCTGATATATGTATAAACAGTTCATACATATTAGAGATAAATCAACCAAAAGATTACAAAAAAAGAACGTAGTAAGATGCTTTCTGTCTGCAAGATAATATAGACTTGGCCAAAAGTAAATGAAAATGAAGGGCCACCAACTGAATGGCTGGGTATATCTTAAAATCTCCCACAGTCAACCTGTCATTAAAATCTAGGATTGCTCAAAGAAAAAAAAAATGACAAGACAAACCAGTTAGACCTATATTAGATTAAACTAATGTTTATCTTATGAATAGTTTAAGTATCGACTCTAGTTGCAAAGCCCTATACCTCAAACTGATTTTTCTCTCAATATTATGTTTAGATCTAACTTCAAATAAGTACAGCCCCTGTTCTTGCATGGCAAGGCAACTAGCATTCTACATTCCCATGGAACAATTTTTTTAGGACTGCTGATAATCATTGATTGTGTCTTTCTATGAAGAAGCTATGTACTATGATTCATTTCAAAAGCTTTACAATTGTGCAGTCTATTAAAATGGATAGCCTAACTCAACTCCAAAACTAGTTCAAAGAGGGACAATTGCCAAAGTCTTATAACAAGTATTTTGGCCATATTCCTAGCCAATGTAGGACATCTTAACACACACCTAGGACTAGACATGTAGAGCATAAAGTATACAACACCGTACATTTGCAAATGTCCCAACATTAAGACCAGATAAACTCTTATACTACCCATATTAGAAATAAATTGGGCCTAACTCAACTTCAAAAGCTAACATATCAAGATTGGATAGGCTCTAAAATTAACCGGACCTCAAAAGCTAGCTAAAAGGAGGAAGATTATGCAAGCCTTATAAAAAGTATTTTGGCCATATTCCCAACCCATGTGGGACATCTTAACACTGTCTAAGAAATTGGCTTATACTTGGCGAGCCCTAACACAACGGTAAAGTTGTGTCTTGGTGACTTGTTGGTCATGGGTTCGTATCCGGAAACAGCCTCTTAGCATATGCAAGGGTAAGGCTGCGTACAATATCCCTCCTCCTTATCTGCGCATAGCGTAGAGCCTCCAGGCAATAGGGTACGTAGTTTAGCTTCTCTTCAGAGTCCTGCTTGTGCTTTTTCAAGAGTGACTCATTATTTCTGATATAGAATGGGCAGCATTGTTGTGTTGTTGATTTCTGAAGTTCCCTTTCCATCCTGCCATTGGAGGATATTTTTTTATTTTCTCTCTAATGAGATTCATTTTCAATAAAACAAGACTTATTTATGTGCAGAGATTTTGAGATATAAGTTTAGTTAAGAGGACATCCTTTAAATTCGGGTGCAACAAAACATCAATTATGCTACCCTAAAATGCACTTAATAGATAGAAGGCTGAAGCTATAATTAAGCACTGTTTTAACAGCTATATTGGCCCCCAGGTATTAGGACTAATTATACCTGAACACTAAGACTGGCAAGATTACAGCCCTCAGGGGTAAAACCATATCTTCTCGAGACACTCAAGAAGGCAGCATGAGTGTGAATTGCAGAATTGATATCTCCAGCTAAAACCTTACGAAAATACACATTACAATTAGCCCCACCATGATATTATTATTTATCCAGAGTCAACTAAAAATACCATTATATCAAAAACAAGAAAAATGAAAACCTGAAGGCCAGGCCAAAATGCCTGCTGGCTGTTAAATAATGGCCAGACAATAGCAGCAGAATCCATATTCACTTCTACATACCTTGAAGCATAAATACAAATCCGAGTTTCAAACATGAAATACATTTAAAATTAAACATACTTAAGCATTTCAAAAAACAATAGATAGCAAGTCAAGTATATCTACAGAGTGGCACACATAGCCACAAGCTTTTACCAAGGGTCATGGTAAAGATAATGCATGGCAGCAGCATAAGCTTCTTGGAATATATATAAATACTCCTCATCTCCAAATAATAAATACGTCTGAAAGGTTGTGCATGGAAAACAAAATTAGAGAACTTGATGCATATCAACTAACAAAGTAATGCCCCCAAAAGGAAAAATAACAAAAAAAAAAAAAGAAAAGTAAAAGAATTCTAGATAAAATTATTCTGCCTAGTTAATAACATTCAAAAATTGGTTGATCAATAGCCACTAAATGACTCGATAAATTGGGTATATAAATGTCCCTGAATTGAAAATATTTTTAAATATTTCAACCCATAATTTCATTTTGCAATTTCCCTCAAAAAGGGTCTTTAACTTTAAGCACCACATGTTTTATATGATGTAAAATCAATGAATCATATCATATCAGCAAAAAATAGAGCTGAAGAGCGACAATAAGTTGGCACAAACAAGCACACTAATTTTAGAATATGTAAAAAATTTTACAGTCCTCAATGCTACCTCTTTTTACTCTATTAAAATGTCTTTTTGTTAAAGAAGTCCTAAATGCATAAAAAAAACTCCAGGGAAATCCTTCACACTTACTGGAAAAAACTTAAGTCTCACATCGACTAGAGATAAGTCCAAGATAAAATATATAAGTGGAAGGCAACTCTCACCCTATGAGTTAACTTTTGGGGTCGAGTTAGGCCTAAACCAACATTCTAAGAATACTGAATTCAAACAAGTGGCAGAATAGTAATAGGAAGAATGTTTTGCTGAGCAATTTTACTTGTTTGTTTCTGGTAGATACAGGCAGAACTTTATATTTTTTTAAAATATTTTGATAAAAAGCAAAGAATAAGACTATAAGATTTTTTTCCTAAATCAGATATAAATATAATTCAAGGAAGCAAAAACATGTACAAATGGGAATAATAACAAATTAGATAGTAAAGCAGAAACAACAAATAAAACAAATGTTTATACACACAAAACTGCACATAGGGAAATACATTACCACAAAACATATGTATACAAAAATCCTAAAATATCTCAGGTATAATTTAGTATATCAAATTAAAACAAACCATAGTTCCTTTGCATAATTATAGGAAATTAGGAATTAACTTTTCAGTAACGATTGCTCCATATAGGTTTCACCTTACTAAATTTCTATTACTACTTACTATCCTTCAACAGATACTCATAAAAAGAGTCAATACTAGTTCCTATCCCAGCATCCTGCAAGAAGACAAAGAGATAGCTGTAGTAGCTGCTGATTCACAAAAATTGGAAGAATCTAGTCCTAATTGAAAAGTTAGGCATATTCAGGCAGAGAAAGATCAGTGAAGCAATGACAGATGAATGCAAAATCTATAAGCTGTAAAACAACAGAAATTGCTAACATGGCTTTAGTTAGGACTTAGGATCCCTGTACATTTATTTAGACCAGAGGAATAGGGGATATATAAGTGTTTTACAAGGTAGTAAACATTTAGACAAAACACAAGTACGAAAAAGAGGCCCTGTAATTGGTACAGAAAGTAGATCATCACATTCTATATATTTCATAACTATCATTTAAAAAAAAAAATCTCTGAAAAAGGAAATAAGAAAAATATCTCTCTCTCTCTCTCACACACACAGACATATATTTGTATGTATGTACATGTATGTGTCTGTATATTTTCAACAAATAATATATATAAAAGAAACATTCTATAGAACAGCTGTAAGACCTGCAATGTTATATGGAGCTGAATGTTGGCCAGCACATAGACAACAAGAACATAAAATAGGAGTAACAGAAATGAGAATGTTAAGATGGATGTGTGATTATACGAAGATGGATAAAATAAGAAATGAAGATATTCGACGAAAGGTAGAAGTAGTACCAGTGAGTGAAACTATGAGAGGGCATAGATTGAAGTGGTTTGGACATGTAATGAGACGGCCCTTGGATGCTCCCATAAGAACAAGAGTTTGTTACCAAGAACTCGACACAAAGAGAGGTAGAAGTAGATCGAAACTTACCTGAAGAAAGGTAATTAAATAAGACTTAATGGAGTGAGATATAGATTGGCAGATGATGTGTCTTAGGACGGAATAGAGAAAAACTATAAGTTTGGTGGAGAGTTAGACCCATTATTATCTCTATGTTCCAGACGGTTCCTTTTTAGTTATTTTCCTCTTCATTTCCTCCCTCTTTCTTTCGCCCTTCTTTTCTTTTGTCTTATTTCCCCTTTTTCTTCCTCTCCCCCTTCCTCTTTTTTTTTTTTAACTTCCTCATATCAATCATTGGTTCATCTACCACCGACCCCAATTAACTTGAGTTAAAAGTGTTGTTGATATTGATGTATGTACATGTATGTGTCTATGTATATTTTCAACAAAAAACCCTTTTGTGTCCATTCACCTGTGAAAACATTAATATGAGCACCAACCAGATTAAGCTTTGAACACCGTGCCCAAAGTCCACGCACTGCATTCTTGGTGACTTGTTCAAAAACTGCATGTCAAAGAAACAAACAGATAGGAAAGCTAACAATACTCCCCATTATTCAGACCCCATAATACAAGAAATGAAATACAACTTGGGGACCAGTTGCTCCATTGGATGAGCAGGAAGGGGAGAAAGCAAAATGGATTGAAAATATTTTTTTACTATCAAGAGAGAGAGAGAGAGAGAGAGAGAGAGTTGGAATAATTTTTTTACTATCAAAAACTGGTTGCTCCATTCTCTCTCTGTTTTTTTATAGCAAAAAGAAAATACAAATGAAAACATACAGCAACTTGGAAACAGCCATGAGAGTAGAACACTAAACCAAAAGCCAATACAATCCTGCCATTTGTTGGCCTACTTTAATCATATTTGTTACTTGTGAATGATATCTTTGATAACTTCTGGAGTTATTTTCATAGTGAATACAATATTGCACCTGGTCCTTGCTTATTTAGAACTTTAGTTCATATATCTTCTCAAAGACGATAACTTGGATTCCTTGCATAATGTATGCTTTCAATAAACCTAAAGAGAAAATGGCAAACTTACTAGGATCATTTGTCAAATAGCTTAGAACTCCGAATTCAAGAGTCAAGGTCCCACCACCAGCTGTTGAAGTTATCTAAGTACAAAAGTGCTAATTTTAACACAACATAAACACAAAAATAGGTTGATGATATATGATAAACAAAACAAGATGAGAGAACTGAGCTCAGAAAATATTCTTTGTTTCTCAAAAACGAAATAGTGAGCAAAGATCCGCTTCTGAACCATCTCCTGTGCTAATTTTTGCTCATTTGCTACTTACATATTATTTGAAATTATCAGCCATTTTAGCAAATCAGTGACTAGGTTGAAGACCCACATATTTTAACATAAAAGGGGAAGCACAGGAGAAGGTTGTTTTACCTTGCTTTCTTGTTTATCAACTCCATGTAACAAGTTTACAGATCCAAATGGAATTCCTGCAAAACAACATAGCACATGAAAATCAACATATGATGAACTATTACCCTTTGTTTGGATGTGGGGGGAAAATAAGGGAGAGGATAAAATTTTGAAATTTGATATAGAGAGAAGAAGAGGAGAGAAAAAATTGAATTTGTTTCTTTGAGTCAATAGTTCTCTCTTCAACCAAAGGAGAAATTTTTTAAATTTCAAAGTTCTTTCCTCCCTAATTTCTTTATCTCTATCCAAACATAGGGATAGGGAGCTAAAACAACATTCTCTATCAAGCTAAGCTAAAAATACGAGTAGTTTTGCATCATGGTAAGTAAACAACTGGGATGGTGATTTCTGGGTATCTCTTCACTGTCTTTTTTCTCACTGTGATTGTCAAAGTGAAAATCTTGGTTTCATGTACCGCAAGAAGTTATGCAAGGAGAAATATGATCCCTTTCTTGTTCTAAGTCAAATAGTTGCAAGAGTTCTAGATAAGGATCTCATCAAGGGTACTAGAGTTGGTTCAGTTAGGATGAGGGTTCCACCTTCAATTTGCTGAATGATACCACTCTCTTCTCAGAGAAGGAAAGCAACATTCTTGTGAATGTTCCATCTTTAGTTCATTGAAGCTATCTCTGGTCAGAAAATTATGAGGGCTTTTCAATGGTTTGGTGTGGGACCATGGAAAAGAAAATATTTTCTAGTTATAGGGGGGTTGGTTGTAGTCGTAGGTTAAATTAAAAAGAATGAAGCCAAAATCCTGACAGAATGTGCAGTTTATGCCATTTGGTGCATTTGGTTGGAGCAGAATGCATGGATATTTAAGGGTGTTTTTGCAATTAAATTTGCTATTACGGGATAGGAGTATGCTTTTAGCTTCTATTTGATGTTCTGCCCATGGCTGTTTCAAGGGGGTTGCCTCTCCAATTTGCAGAGATGAGCAGCCTTGTTGAATCATTAGTTTTCTTCTTCTTTTAAAATGTTTTGCAGCATACATTATCCTCATCTTCACTTTACTTTCCTGCTTTTTCCCTGTCTCAGATTTTCCCTTTCAAAAAAATTATGCCAAAATTCAACCCTCATGATTTAAACATCCTCCACATATCCTTCTTCACCACATATGTGTGGTGGTATAGAATGCCATCAAGAGTGGTAAAACAAAATATATCTATCTAATTCTAAAAAACAGGCAATAAAATAATCCTTTATGGGATTGAGAAAGATGATTATGAGAGAGAAGTTACTAAAAGACAAGCATAATTGTGTATGATCGAGTAATACCTGTAGGGGTATCAAATGCAGGTAACAACCTCCTGGCAAGATCTTCAGCCAAGTTTAGTAATTGATTATCATACAACGGAACTCTCATGCCCTGCAGACAACAAATGTGAAGATAACCGTTGAAGACCTTAAAACACTGTACAATTATATTCTTATATGCATTAATAAGAGAAATGGGTCATGAGATGCCAAATCCGTACGCAGGGAATGCATAGATACTACAGCCTGTAGTATCTACAGCATCAACAACCAAGGCACCAAGCCTTTTCCCATTAAGTGGAGTCAGCTACATGGATCGAATGACAAATAAAATTCTATTGTGAATCATGTCTATTAACAAACCAATGACCCCTAAAATATTCTCAAGGGTTACACCTATAGTGTTTTGTCTCCCTTTACCTCTAGCAATAGGTCTACCCTCCATCTGATCCAAGCATACCCAAAAGACATATGAAGCATGGACTCTCAGCATTCACTTTAAGAGATGCATGTAAATGTATTGTAGAATAAGTGATACCGTAGCATAATCAGTGGTAATAAGATGAGCTGAAAGTAATCCTCCGAGGACTCTGATAGTAGTCTCAAACAGAGAAACCGTTTTATTCTGCAAAGCAACCAAGAGTAGATCAGTAGAATAAATCATAGACAAATGTCGGCTGGCTACTAAGTACTCACTATATCAAAGCGAAGATTTTTACCAATCCATTCAACGGAAGAAGCGAATAGTTGGCGTTCACCAAGTAAAGCCAAAGTGTCTAAAGATTCAATCTGATTGGAAGGAATGCATTAAAATAAGAATAACAAAAGATAGTAATGGAAGTTATTTGATTTAAGAATGAATGTGAATAAAAAATTATCATGTTATAGGATTGGTATTGCACGTAAACTCTTTTTTCAACAATTATGTATTACCAATCAACACTATAAATATTTGAATAAAAAAATCAATAAATTCCTTTGTAATAGTAAGTTTAATATATGATTACTATAATAATTCATGATTTAATTTTTTAAAAAAATATTTTTCTCTCATCTTTCATTTATATCAGTATTAGATATTCAGATATTATGTTCTCTTCTCACTCTTTCTTCTCTCTCTTAAATATTAAATTATCAATCATTTCTTATCTCAAACATTAAATTAGGATATATACTCATTTTAAGAAAATAAGTAGTGT
>PYAF01005373.1:923933-955654 GCA_007407185.1 Glycine tomentella | reverse complement strand
TTCTCTTTATATTCAATTATATGTTTATTGTGTATGGTATAAAAATAAAAACTTTCATATTAATTTGATTTATTTCCACTTAATATGTTTCTGAAATTATAAAAAATACAATAAATTAAAATATACATTTATTATTTAATACAAATAATACATTTATATTATGATGAGAGAGATTGAAGAGTTAATGTTTATGAGAGAAAAGAAAAAAATGATAGTTTAATGATTATGAAAAAAAAAGAGAATAATATTTGAAAATTTAATGATGATAGATATAGAGAAAAGAAAAAATGATTATTTTTAAATTAAATTATAAATTACTATAATATCTTTATATTAAACTTACTAACGCAAGAGTTTATTTGTTCAAATATTTGTGATGTTGATTACTAATGCAATTATATTGGAAAAAAAGTGTGTATTTATTGACAATCCCATACATATAGAGAGAGAGAAAAAAAAGATAACATATCTTATGAGAAAAATATCTTATATGAAAATGAGAGAATTAAATCTAAATTCCATTATTACATATGAAAAATTAAGATTTAATATCACATGAATTTTTAAAATTAAATTTAGTCATCCATGTATAAATATATAAGAATCATATTACGATATAACTTTAATAACTACTATACTATTTTTATAATTTGATATAAAAATAAATTTTTATTAATTTAACTATTAGATTATATTTACATATTATCAATATCATTTATATCAAACTTTAATAAAATTTAACAATAAAAAAATAATCAAATAATTCATATTTTAATATATCTTAAAATATTTATATTAAGTTAATTTTAATTTATATAAATAAAACATTAAATAATTTTAAATTAATATAAAATTTTGAAAACTTTCAATTCACATAATTTAAAAATATATTCAATTCAAAATTATAAAATAATATAATAATTATCAAAATTATATTGAAATAATTTGATTCCTCCTATATATTTATTTATATTTGTCCCTGTCATTAGTTTTTTTCCAGTAGAAGTTGATATGACGTAAACATACCATATGCAACATGCCAATGATCTGTTTACCAATATCATTAGCGGAACAAAACTAGCAGTTGAAACAAAAAATATGTACTTCGATACAATCAAGAATAAATAAATAAATATATATATATATATATATATGTGTGTGTGAATTAAAATTTAAAAAAATATGGACAAAAATCGTATTTTAAGCCTAAACTAAAATTGAGTATCGATCTTCAGGCAACAATTGTTCCAAACATAGGATTTTCCGAATGCCAATGCGATAGTACTCCGAAAAGGTCGAATATTATCCCACAAAATAAATCAGAATTCAAAATAATTTACAGTAAGACATGGTTAAATATGATGACCCCGCAGAAAAGATCTACAGTAACGAATTCTTGATCTAACCTAACAAGTCAATACATATATATATATATATATATATATATATATATATCATCATATCAACCAGTGAAACTGACTCCCAGCGGGTACGACAACTGTAAGAATCTCGAATGAATACGACAAATCCAATTGCTCGTTGTAGTGCTCACTTTAGCCATCATGCCTACACCTGGAGGATAAATACGTATTATAATTAGCGACAGAAAAAAGACAAAGCAAATATTGGATACAATTGATGAACAATGAACTACTTAGTTAAGTGTTCTACAGCAGAAGACATCACTCGTGCAGACTAATGCTACGATGTATTATTTTATCATCCTGTCTCATTTCATACTTATAGTATTCCTTAATAGAACCATAGTTGTAACTTAATGACACTACAGAGCAGTCAACCCCAAAAAAGCTATAGTAGGACAGTGAAATGGCTGCTATAATGAAGATTAAGGATATAAGATAAATAATTAATACAACCTACAAATGTTTAAAATTTAAACAATCTCAAAAGCAATGGTTACAACTACCAAAACTAACAAGCTAATGAAAAAATAACAGTCAAGTTGCAAAAAAGGAGGGGGGAAGGGGAGTCATGACTGATGAGAACAAAATTAGAGGACTATGGACTGTAATGTACCGCACCAAAAAAAATAACTGCAACATTTGTGAATCAGACCTATAACAGATAAGGGAGCAGAAAACAAGTGTTGGCCAAACTAAATAAACAGAAAGTAATGTGTGAATAAGCAGAGAGTGAAAAGCAATCCGCGGGTTGCAGGAAAATGCCAGACTAGGCACAAAAAAATGCTGCCAGACAGGCAGTCGGACTTGGCCATAAAACCAAAGGCTCACTGAAATATCGCCAAAAGACCACCACCGGACTGCTCGTTCAAAACAGAGGTGGAGCAGTTGGTTTTAGTCATAGGGACATGACAGAAAGACTAACGAAGCAAGGGTTTTTAGTTTTTACATCCCCCCCAAAGACTAACGAATCAAGGGTTTTTAGTTTTTACATTCCCCCCCCCCCCCCCCCCCAAAAAAAAAAAATTGGTCCAATACTACAATTTGTATTTTCTCAATAAGAACAGGACCGGGGGTGGCAGTTTGTAGCACCACAATTGACCACTCTGAATAGAACTAGGCCCAGTAGTTACTCAATTAATTGCAGCTCTCTAAGGAGGCAATTTGATAAGCTTTTCAAAGAAGTACTCCAATGATATTGCTTTTTCTTAATAGTTGTTTTTACCACACCACTTGCTACTCTTCTAGTTTATAAAAAACAATGAAACTGCTTTGCTCTGGGTTTTAGCTTTTTCTCAAAAAAAAAAAAAAAAAAAACTCTAATTATCTTAAAAAATTTAAACATTACTTATTTAAAAAAAGTTTTTACTAGGAAAAAAAAGGCACAAACAAATTGGCCATCCTTTCCTTAAACTCCCGAATCCTGCTTTGACTCCCAGTTCACACAGCAGTTTCCTGTCCAGTCTATAACAAATCCCAAGAAACTTCTTTGAAGAAGGCCAGAAGGATATTTTTTTTATTCACAAATTTACACATTAAACTACTGATTATCAGCATCAACATATAGTAAAAGTAAAACTACTTGGTATGGGCCTCATACTAAACAAGAATAAATAAAGCGATTACTTTAGATGCAAAATTCATTGATCAACAATATGTGCAAGAGGAGAAACTAGATAGACATGACAAGTCTAAAGAGTGTGTGTAAAGATGTTTCCAGACCTTCCTATCAACAATAGACAGAATAAGAGGATAATTTGCAATTAAAAAAAAAAAAAAAAAACAAGGTTAATAGAAAACAAGACTGAACATAAGTAATAAACCTGCTTCTTTTTCTTCTTAGGTCTTCTCTTCCTCCGAGGCTTGTGAGCATCAGAGTTGCAGCTTAGACTACTACCATGACCAGTCCCTGATCTTGCGGGTCCCCTTACTTTGAAGTCTAAGCTGCTTTTGCTATTTGATGTGTTGCTCGATGTGGAAATCTCAGATCTCTGTGCAGATGAATTATGGCCAGAAGAAGACCCAAATCTTGACAACTTCATGTTTGAAGGACGAGGAGGAGGCATCAAAACTCTAGCAGAAATCTGCCTCTATTAAAAAGGGTGAAGACATTCAAAATTTGCAAAATAGTTTATAACCGTCTATATAATTTTAATAGTAGGGAATATTGGGAATTAAAACAAAAACACAAATTGCAACTCTTACTGCACACCTGATTTTTTTCGTCACTGGACATGCCAGACACACCTTTCCCAGAAGCACTAGAAGCCTGCTCTCTGCAACCATAGAAAATTTGATACATTAGATTTCATCAAAATAAAACATGTTTGCATTATCTTAATCATTAATGTAATTCCAAATTCCCTAGCATAATGTTGGACAAATGCCAGAAGTTTCACTAAAGAAAACCTTGGCTTCCACTTCAAGATTACCAACATCACAAAGGTTGATTCTGCTACTCTCCTTTTAACATTATAATTTCCCTTTACCTTAATGCACGCAGGGTATATAAGAAATTCTCATTGATATAATTGCAGAAGTATTAAAACATCTTCACTCCACTGACCTTGCACTTTTGTCTGTCCATTCATCATCCGCATCTGCTTCGTCACTAGAACTCCCAGCAAGAAAAAAATCATCATCACTCAGATCCAAAAGACCATCATCCTCACTGCCAGTCTCTGCAACAACAGCATGAAATCTTGTTGGCATTTAATCAACCAAGAATGTGGGATAAATACAAAGGCGTATTTATAAATACAAAGCAGGGCTTCAAGCACATCAATGTGAAAAGACCTAGTTTTTCTTCTTTTTTTTTTTACAAACTCAATTCAACTAGGGCTCTCACACAACTAAAACCAAACTCTTGCAGAATATCAACATCCTAAATCATACAAATAATGGCATGGATGATCAAAATTAAAAAATAATGAACCTTCTAAATCCTTGCCACTTGCAGCAGCTGCAACCAACCTATCTTCAATCTGTTTGCGCAGCCCGTTTCTCCGGTCAACTATCTCTGAATCATCACCGCCGGTAAACAAAGGCACATATTTCTCATTCTTCGGAAAGTACTGCATATTAAAATTGAATAGTAACAAGATATTTTACGGTCAATATTTGTCGTGATTTCAACGCAACAAAAAAAAGAGCAGTGAACACAGACCATGACATATTGAAGATCCTTTTTGAGAGCCGAAAGCTGGTCAGGGTAAGGCTGGGCAGCGGAAGAAGAGGAAGAAGAAGCACGGTGCAGTTTCTCGAGGCGTCTGATTCGTCTTTCGATTTTCCTCCTCTCGAAGAACTTGATCTTTCGGTCGCGTAAGAATATCTTGCGTTCGGCGGCGAGGCGAGTGTGAATCTCCTGCTGCTTCTTAAGAGCCTCCAACTTCTGTTCCTGCGCCTCTCGCACCTCGGGAGGCAGATTCTGCTATACCAGTTCGGAGAAATGAATGGAAACGAATAAGCCAATAGGGATAGAGTTAGGGCTAGGGTTAGGGTTAGGGTTACCTTGCGGAGCATGCGCTCAAGGGATCGAATCTGGTTTTTGAGCGAAACGGAGGGCTTGGGCTTGGGCTTCTTGGCGATGCCGAGAGGCTTGGAGTTGGATCGACGCGTTGCGCTCACGCGCCGCTTGCTGTAAGCACCGTGAGCCATCACTGTCTCACAGCTCTTTTTTGCTTTTGTTTCTGTGTTTTGCGCCCTGGCTGCCGTCTTATCTTACACGGCCAAAACCCACGGAGGGGGCAAATTTACGGGGTATTTTTTTTTTAATTACTTTTTAGAGTGGATTTTAAATTATTTATAAAAAAAGATAAGTAGATTACTTCTGAGTAACACAAGTTTTGTTATAACTCATTTTTCATATATTATAATATAATACAAATATGAATTTAAAATAAATAAAAAGAAAACATAATAAAAACAATAAAAAATGTTTTCTTTTATTTTTTACTAATTATGTTAATGTTTATAAAAGAGTGATTTGAGGATGAGTTTTGACACATTATTTTTTGGTGACTTATTGATTTTTTTGTTTATTTGAAGGAAATTAAATTAAGTTTTGTTACTTCTATAAGCAATCATTGCTTATGATTAAAAAATATTTTCTTGTCTCAATTAAAATAATTGAACTTAAATTTTAATTGAAACAAAAGTAACTGAAAATAAAAAAAAATGCTTCATTTGTTTTTAGTTTAAAATAGAGAAAAAATAAAATAGGAAAGTTTATAGTTTTTAAAAAACATTTTCACTTCTTTAATTTCTTAAATGGAGATTATTATTTCAATTTATTTCATATGAACTCCGTTCTCCGTCTAATATTACTTTTTAAAATGTTTCTTTACATAAAAAATGGCAAATTTGTAAGCTTAAAAATAAAATTTTTTTTATAGGAAAAGAAAGTCACTTAAAAAAAGAGAGGTTAAATTATAATTTTACTCTTTTTATAATTTTAAATCCACAATTTTGATCTCTATTTTTAAATCATAACATTTAATCTCTTATTTTTCATACTAAACAATTTTAATCATTTCGTCATTTAGGGGGTGTTCAATTTGTAAACCACCACACCAATCCAAAAAAATTTGAAAACCCCTAAAACAAAAAAATTTAAAAAACAGCATATTTTTTACAATTTGATTTGATTTTCAAATTTAGTTATAAAAAATCGATCTAGTAATTATATTGTTTTTTGGGTAATTAAATAAAACATACTTTTTTACGATTACTTCAAACATATTCTGCCCTTTCTTTTATTTTTATACAGCTTTTTAATTATCTTTTTTAGTCAAGTCATTTTTTATCTATATTTCTATATTAAATTTCAATAATTTTTTAAAATAAAAGATTAATAGTTAAAAATAACTTTGTTTCACAATATAAATCATTTACGGAAAAATTAAAATATAATTTATATGTTCAAAAATATTTATTTATTATAAAAAAAACATTTATCTTATATATTAGATAGACTAAAATATAAATTATATATTCAATTATGTGTGAGTTGTCGACCAAAAAAAATGAGTTGATACACACCAATTCAACCAAGATCACATAAAGTCACCCTGTTTGGACGGACCATTTCTATAATTTGAATAAACCATATAATTGAAGATGATTAGATAAATGATTTATAAAAGCTTTTAATGGGTTCTCTTTAAGCATACGGCAAGGAATCATATAAAATGAATTAAATCACTTCGTCTAAAAGGCACACATTCAAAAAAGAATCGTCTTAAAACCATGTGATCAAAACAACTCAATTATCGTAATATTATCATATATCTCTTAAAGGTCAAAAACAAAGTTGGAATTCAACCTCTCATGACATAAGTAGCTAGTCTCAAGTACTATCTATGCTTAACACATATGGGAATGTGTCAAAGTAGTCATTCAGCAAGCCATTCTATGATCATTTGCAATTTGAAAAACTAGCAGCAAGCTGTCTAAGACAAAAGATACATACCGAGTTTTTTTTTTTTTTTTTTAATTTGGCAAAGACATTATATTAAAATGGTAACAGAAGTACCAGAGAACAGAGTACATGAGAATCTCAGGAAAAACCCAACACAACAGCCCAAGGTTAGAAGACATTAAACTTCCAATGAAGAGATTAACCAAGGGTGGATACAGTGTTGGTCCCAAAAACCTAAATACATAAAAACAAAACCACCAAAGAGCTAAGATACATATCGAGTAAAGCAAAGAGCTAACAAAAACACAAATTCTACAACTCACTAAATGAGAAAAAAGTTATCGATAGTAGACATTGATTCAAATCCTGCTTCATAAACATTTATGACAAGAAACTATGAAATCTATCACAAGTATATGCATAACCTTTGAGCTCGTTGAGTGGAGGTCCTTGTTGCTGCCCAATTCTGCAATTATCCCCACTGGAGACAAACGAAGAGGATAAGAACCAAAACCAACCAGACCCTCTTATCATTATCCATCCATCAATTTAAATAACCCAACCAAACTAACCTGCTAATATTTTTTATAATAGTTGGATTGAATTTACTTATGGAAGGACTAAAATTCAAATCCTAGTCGTATTTATGAAAAAAGTTTTATGGGAAAGGTGATTTGCTTTGGCAATCTCTCCATCTTGAAAGAGATTAACTTTGGTTGTCTACTGAAGAATATCCTTAGAGAGGAGAGAAACCATAAACAATTTATTTTGAATGATGAAAGAGTACCACAATGATATTGAATCATCCTAATTAGCAATCAATCACCTGGATGCAATCATCAAAATCAATCACCATTTGACAGGGCTCCTATGGTTGGGGCTCTTGACATGATTAAAGCTTCAGCATCACAAAATTACGGGTTGCTCTCCTTCCAGCTCAGATATGACTATCAAGGAGTCAGTCATTTCAAGAGAGAGTGGCTCAGACTTGGGAACTGGGTTGATTACCTACAAATGGAAAAGGTTTGTGAGTAGCATGTTCAAAATGAAGTATTGGGAAAATAAATTTGGACTGCTGTTGGCGTACATTCTTCTTGTTCTTCACATATCCTATGGCTACTTCTCTCCGTAAATATGCTCTCTCAGAAAGCTCAGAAAATGATGGATTCTCTCCTCCTTTCATGTATAGGCCAATATCCTGTAATAAGAGAACAAGAGAGTAAACTGCACTGCTACAACAGCAACCATGTACACATTAAATAAAAGGGTCCTCACTCCTCAGCATTGTTCGTTTGTTATGGAGCAGGTTGACACTCATGTTCTAATTTAAAGGCCATATACTTTTATAAAAAAACATGTGTAACTTAGGTTGATGTTGTAAGCAAGCTGTGCCAAATCAATGTCATTTATTCATTTTGTAAGGTAAATTATTTCAAAAGGAATGTAGGGTAATAAAGGAAGGAATTTATCCGTTAAATAAAATGGTATGGTATGAAAATTAAAAGAAAGGCATGACACCAAAGTATCACAAATATCACCTTTCTTAGGATACATGTTTACAGAAAAAAGTATCACAACATGAAAGTCGAAAGATATTACCTTAACATATATTTCATCTCCCTCTGCATTTAGTACGTCTTTCCAAACTTCATTCAGTTCACTGTTCTCTGCCACTGATTTTTCAAGTTTGAAAAATAAATTTAACATCGGTAAATAAAATAGACCACATCTATAAAAACTCAACCAAGAAGAGAATAAAAATCAATGACCTTGAGCTGTTACAAGGCTCATTATTTCCTCTGCTGCAATGTAGGTCACTGATGGCTTGATTCTACTAATCTGCAGCATTTTATATAATATCATCATCAAAAGACACCACAATATAAAATTTGAAAGGTTAAAAAAAAGCAACAAGAGAATTACTTGTTTCCCCAATTTTGAATCAACAATTTCTGCAACTAGATTTTGCACCTACAAAACATCCAATTCAATCCAACTATGCTTTACCTCTCTGTTTCATAAGAATAACTAATATTTCAAAATGAACAGTCCCTATCAGCATAAAAAATATGCAAGACAGATAGAGAGAAGGTAAAAATGTCACCTTAACCCCAAGTTTGTTGCAGATATTTTCAGCAAGGAGGAGAGAATAAGCAGACAGTTTGTCAGCCTTGGCTGGATCTGAAAAAAGAATAGTCAACCATAGGCCATTTTCAGTCACAATTTTTTTATGCATAGTTACCTCCAAGAAGCCAGTCTCTGTCAGATATGACAGCAATTGACATAGGAACATCCTCATTCTTCAAAGAATTCTGAATATTCAAAATGGTTTCCTTTAAGGTGTCATAGTCAATGGGATTTCCAATCTGCCAAAATTGAAAGAAGTGAAAGATCGTACCAGAAGCAGGACCACACTAAAAGAAATTTGAATACATTAATTGACTGCATGAGACAATACCCGATGAGAAACTCGGACATTCTTGAGTTTGTTTTGACCATTGATGTTGCTTGCCTTATTAATCCTGTCATCTAATGGTGTGTCTGATAACACTTCCTGCATATTATTTATGGCCAGAAATGGTAAATATTACACTTCCAAGTAAATGCCTATATAATGTAGAAAGAAGGGGAAAATGCAGTATCTAAACCCTAAACAATCTCCAATGTCATGAATTTGCTGGTAGTTCAAAATTAAGATGAATCCGCATCAGCAGTAGAAGTAGTTTGGAGGGGTAATGCATTTTAGATTGACACAAATATTTAGATTTACACAAATATAGCAAACAGTAAACCAGCTTAATTCCTTAAAAGTGAAATTCCACTAGATTGACAACAACAATGTGCATTATAAACACTGGCAGCATTTGGCAGACACTGTAAATTGAGATTGGAACATAATACGTGGGTTCTATTATATGCTTGATACATTTTGAAAAGGACATGAACAGGACAAAAGGTTAGAAAATAGTACAATTTAGTTCTACTGGAAAGGGTGTAATCAAAGAGAAATATAGTTGCGCAGTCAAGTGTAAAAGAAAAGATCCGAGCTATGGCTCACGATATCTGTAAAGTATGATGGATGAAGATTTTACTTGATGACCTCATGATAAAATATAAGGACCTATGAAGTATTTTTGTGATAATAATTCTGATATTAGTATTGCACACAACCCGATGCAACATGATAGAACTAAGCACGCAGAAATAAATAGGCACCTTATGAAGGAGAAGATAGACAATGGTCTTATAGCTATAGCCTACATCCCTTCCTAATGGTAGATGTATTCACTAAGAAACTCCTATTAGGATAGATTTTATGTTTTGTATTTTCCGTCTTCCCTTTAATAGATTTAGCCTATTCATAGTTTCTGTCTTGCCTTTAATAAGTTCAGCCTATAAATATGGATTAATGCTTGTATTGTAAATATCAAAAAATAATATTAAGTTTGCTTCTCCAAGTTAGAGGTTCAGATATATAGAACCTACCAAAACATTTCCAGGACCAATCAAGGAAAAATACTACATATTTTATTGTTATTATTATTATTATTATTATTATTTTGAAAAAGATTATTATTATTATGTTGGGGGGGGGGGGGGGTAAGGGGAAGAATACTTGAGTTTTTTCCCCAGTCATACACTAACAAAAGTATAGATTGATCAACAAAGATTCTAAGATATATAAGGACATACCAAAACACTTCCAGGACCAAGATAGTTATCATACTCTTGAATCATTTCTACAGCTTCAGGGCGCCACCCAAGTAAAAGAATGCATTCTTTCGGTCCAAGATTCCCGTCCAATCCCTAAATGATGATAATCAATAAAGGTTAGCAAGTCAAATAGTATATATGGTATCATGCTCATTCAAAACATGTATACAACATAGAACCGGAAGCCATACCTTGGAACCTGATCTATTAGGCCGTTTTACAATATTAGCAAGTCTTACTTTACTCAATTCAATGGCATGTTCCAGATCCTTTTCAAGTATTTCCTCATTATGAATTTCATGCTTTCCTTCTTTCCCATCTAGGATTACTTCTGGCTTTTTAGTATTAGTATCCCGAAGGGATCCAATAAACAATACCTAACAAGGAAAGTAAAGTGGTATCAGAATGTATGCTAGTAAGCTTTGAAAATTGACTAATATAAACTAAAATTTAACCAACAGGCCATTGTCCTGTTGGTGAACTGGATCCAATAAACAATACCTAGCAGGACTTAATCAAAATTATTTGACAGCAGTGCATCATTATTAAAATGAAACCAGGGAAAACAAATGAAAATTAAACTAGGTAGACAAACAGTAAAAATAAGCCTAACATATAATGGGAAAACATTGTAACAGAACAAGAGTTAACCATCTTATTGATTTCCCATTTTGCTTGCAGACCAGTAGATATACAGAACTTGTTATGGATATTTAAGTGGATACAAGAGTTAACCATCTTATTGATCACCCATTTGTAATAGACATGCAAACCTAGATGAATCTCTAGTTTTTTTTTTTTTTGACATCAAGGTGAATCTCTAGTTGAGAGGGCCAAAGTTTGGCAATCGGAAAAATGCCTTTAGGGATATTGTCAAAAAGGTAACACAAATTTTTTTTCATACCAAGGAATCAAGGACACAAAATGTACTATGCCTAAATTTTAATCCAATTTCTGTCTTCTGACTCTAACTCTCTTTTTCCAGTTTACCAACAGTTTGATCATTGATTTTGTTCTGATTGCAATTTTTACGCACTTTGATAAAAAGATCTGGAACAATGACCCATGCCCTTTGTTGAAATTATGGAGTTTTAAGTAAAGAGAAAGCAAAAGGAGAAAATAGAGGCTAAATATTATGAGATTGACATTGACTTGATATGATGTGATGTAATACAATGTGATGATTTTCATAAAACCTAAAGCAGTAACCCTTATTTTTACTAATCATAAGCCTAACTAACAAGGAAGCAAATCATGAGATAAGGAAATATGGTAACCAATCCTAAGAGATAGAAAATAGGAAACTAATCCTAAAGAATAATCTAATAACAATATAACATATAATAAAAACAGTATTGGACATTTTTATATATTCTAACACACTTGTTTATTTGGACAAGCATTTCATGCCCATTTGTTCAAGTTTTTTTTATTTTTAATAAAAATTGTTCTTTCAATTAAAAGATATGTTTAAAATTATTTATAATGCTTGTGTAAATTTTTCAAAAAAATTAGAAAAAGTAAGTTGCTTTAGTGCTTTCTTGTAAGTGAAAATTAGTAGTTTCAGAAAAAAGACAGGGTCACTTTTTAAGCTTTAACAGATGGGCCCTTAACCATGAGCTCATAAATTCCAAGACAAAAAGGTAGACAGGACATATCTCATATAAATGTGAATTAGACAAAGGTATGTATTAGTCTGCATACTTTGTCGGTTTGCTGCAGAATTTCACCATCGTTTGGGTGGAAGTATATTTTCCCACCCCGGTAAAGACCACATACAACAGCCTGAAATAATTCAAAGTAGAAAGCATTAATGAAAAGTCTATAAATGGAAATTTGAGTCAAGAAATTACATTTGAAGAAAGTAATTACTTCTTGAAATCTATGTCTTATTTGCCTATATGTCATTCCTTCTAGATTAGGCAAGCTGCAAAGATTGAATACATTTTCTGCAAATGGTAACTAAAAATTAGAATTCAAGAATAAATGCATGTACATCAACTAAAAAGTCATAATAAAAGGTTTAACCAGTTTTCAAATTTATGGCAAAATACCTCAGCCTACTCCAGTGGAACACCAACTAAACTACGAAATGGAAGCCAATACCAAATTAAAGGATAGAACAATAAAAATTCTAAAATAAAATACACTTTATGTTCATCTTAGAATTTGATATTCAAGTCTAACTCAACCTCACAAAACCGGCTCATAAAGTAAGGATTGGTCAAGCTTTATAAGCTCTATTTATGTCGTCTCTAGGCAGTATGGGACTAAATACACCCCCTTGACGCTGCAATTAAGGTAACCCAAAGAATCCACAATTAACGCGACATTCCAACACACCCCCTCACTCTGAAAGCTATGGGCTACAAATTTAGGATAGACACTGATATCATCTTAGAATTTGGGCTTAGAGCCAAACTCAATCCCACAAATCCAGTTTCTAAGGTGAGGATTGCTCAAACTTTATAAGCACTATTTAAGTCATATCTCTAGGAGTTGTAGTGCTAAACACAACCCTTCAAGGCTGCAATTAAAGCAATCCCAAAGAGGCTGCAATTAAGGCAGACTAGGAGTAACAACAATTAAGGCAACTTTCCGATAGTTTATTTACATTGATAACAACTAATTGAAAAATAGAAACCTGCTAAATGAATAATTTGGTAGTTGCTAGGCCCAATTCACATATTATAAAAAAAAAAAATTATCTGAAATATATTCCGAATTATTTTGGTAGAAAATAAAATAAATATAAAATACCATTACAGAATATTTAAGAAATAGGAAGTAATCCATACAAACATGGCATATATGAAATGAGAGCACAGATGCAGTACTTCGATAATTTAGCAAGTGCCTGTAGATCTTTATAAGTCCCTTCTGCCGAGAGCATTGAACAAATAGTTTCGATGCAACATTTTCTACTGGCTCTACTTTCAATGCTGAGATTGACTTCAACAACTCACATGTCTTGGAACTTGAAACCTATATTCATTAATTAATAAAATTTCAAATAAAGTTTATTATCTGCTTTTTATTTTTATTTTTAGTTTTAAACAAAGCTGCTCATAAGTCATAAGAAACAAACCTCAACAATGGTGGGGACAGAATCCATGTTTGGAATTGGTTGAAGGGCTAAAACAGAAAGAAATGCATCTGTGTCAACTTCATACCTAGCATACAAACAATTTGAAATCCATTAACTTCATTTAAGTGAAATTCAGCACATGACAAAAGTCAAATTAAGTAAAAACTAGTTACTCTACTAAAACAACTGAAGCTATCTATGTGAATAACTGAACATGGTGAAGCTTGTAATTGGTCTACATGGGATATATGAAAGTCAGAGAAAAAGCTTTTCAACCACTACAACAAATGTTTACCAGTTTAGTCATTTGGAGAAAATGTGCGCATTAGAAAGAGGAAGAAGATTGCCATATATAAGGTGAAGTAACTTCATAATTAATTTGGCTCCATGTATGTATTTATACTGATAAATTAGGTGTAGTACAAGTGTCTTACTGTTAGTACAAGTCTGGGTAAATAAGTACACCACACTCATATCTAGCAATCAAGCAACTGAAAAATTTGTTTACAAAGGCTTTCTCTGTAGTTAGAACTAGTTTAGTTGTAACAAGCTGAACTTGATCAACATTTATGGAAACAACTCTAGTGATTTCAATTTAAACTGCATTATTAAGACTATAACCACCTGACAATAACAAGCTAAGTTGATCAACTCTTACCGATCCCCTTTTGTTGGCAGTATAATTATTGCACGTGCCTTGTTAGCTGCTGCTCTTTCAAATGATTTGGTCAAACTAAGGCTGCAACTGTAAAGCCAAAAATTTCACGTAAGATGATAGACCTCAAAATTTGTGTTAGAAGGGATAAGAAGCAGACCAAGACTCATTAAGCCTGAATTATTAGTGCTTGTGCAGTATTTGTGTCTTTACATAGTTATTTAGGAAGTTAGGGATCTGAATAATTAATGCTTCCGTAGTATTTGTGTCTTTAGGCAGTTATGAATTTGTGTAGCAGTTACATATTTTTTGTGACAGACCTGTGGGAGGCAGTCAGTTTGTTATTTGTGGAGTTTTAAAGGACGAAATTCCTTGATAGGGGGAAACCCTGTGTAATTGATATAATGTTCTACAAATCTGGTCTATAGACCATATTATTCTGGTAAAATTTAACTATTTCTGTATTTTCTTGAGTCCAACATATGAGACGTTAAAGAAAATAAGTTCTAAACCAACTCAACATATGACAACAATGCATTAGTTTTGCTTTTACATACTACAGAAATAAACACTGACAATTTTACGTAGTTCTGTGGCCACATATGAACTTAGTAGAGAGTTTTTCTGAATGTTGGATTGTTTAATGCAATTCTTAGGATGCTTCATTATCTTTATGGTTGTGATGAGATATATAATAATGTTAATAGCTTTTTTTTTTTGGTTCTCTAACTATGGGAATTTCTCAATCAGATATCAGTGGAAATGCACTGCAGAGCTTTATTGTGTCAATGACCTTAATTTCTCTGATTAAAGAATTGAAGCTTAAGGAACTAAATTGCTCTCATAAGCAAACAAGAGGGAACTTACAGAGAAATTAAACACAAATAATTATATTAAGACAACAGTAAATAGGGAAACAACAGACACACATACAGCAAGATGTTACCTCTATAAAATTAAAGAGGATAATGTTTTTGCATTTTATCTGTATTTAGTAATATATATTTCCAGGCAGTAAAGCTAGAAAATAAGAAATCCTTCATCTGTAATATAATTGGTGAATCTGATCTCTTCACACACAGTCCCACTCTGTTTTACATTCTCTAAAAAGAACCTTTACCAGAATCAATCAACTAGTACAGAAAAGTCTCTGGCTTAAGAAAAGAAACAAATTGTAATTCTACAAAAAGGTGCTTCCATGATTAAAATAGGAAATTACCCAGCATTGATACCTCTTGGTAAGGACATCAATATGATTTAAATCTTTGGCAATATTGTCTGCTACTCTATCAATCTGTTTTCTTGGAAGATCAGACATAAGAAGGATTCTCTGCCTCCTGCGTAGAGAAGAAAAAGCATATTGCAGAAGCCAGAAATCAGAACACAAGATAAGGGCAATGGGAAACTACCTTGTCTGAACCATTTACCTAGCTGTAGCTGTGCCTAAGAGAACAGCAAATTCATGATACTTATTTAACTGCTTTAATATGAAGGGAAGATGACTATTCATCCCACAGATAATGATATGATCAGTCTCCAGAACTTGCATTTGGGCTCCCTCCCTGAGCTTTTGCATATTACTCTGTCGTGAAGACTCAAAATTAATGGCATGCACAGAAAATATTGCTTAATGAATGCTTAATGCTTCAGATTTTACCCTAAATTGTTCAGTCATCGTACTTAGAAGTCGAGAGTAAAACAATATACCCCATATTGCAAGAAGAAAGCCAATAACACGCTCAACACGTGTTGCTTGCTGTAGAAGAACAAAAAGTATGTTATTTGGTTACACAGAAAATGCTTACAACCAATGTGAAAGGGGTAAACAAAAAACTGGTATACAAAGTCCACAACAAAATCAACATACTTTTAAATGAGTAGACGATGAACAAAGACATGCCCAGGCTTCCCAGAGACAATCTTCCAGAGAATTTTTGTTACCCCTGTATAATATAATATTCACCCAGATTAACAAACATATATAAGCACAACAGCAGTGAACTCAAGTACCAAAATTTTAAGCTGTCATGATCTAACTCAATTGTTGGCAAAGGACAGACATTGAACTTGGAACACTCTTAAAACAGAGACTTATATATGATTACCTGAACTTAAAGAACAGGAGACCACCAATGACAACAAATGAGAAGCATGCTAAAAGGAGCACCACAAAGAACCTGAAAGAGTCTATATGATTGTTACAGACAAACATATATATATATATATATATATATATATATATATATATATATATATATCATTAGATTTTTTAATAACAGGAAATAGTTTGTAACATAAACAAGACCCACTGGCTCCATTCATCATAGAATAAAGCCACTCAATTTACATAACTTTTACTAAGTGTTCAGAAAAATTCTCAGTTAGTCTTCTTGGCCTCAAATAAGTAAGCTCCTTAGTCCTTTGGAATAGCTGCAATGGAGTAATGCAAGTGTTCTAGAAGCATAGCACCCAAAAAAGCAATGCAAACTTTCCTACCCAATGTATTGTTCCTTAAACATTTTTGTGTCCTCTATCTCTAACCATATCCACTAAATCACCATAAAAGAGTCATGTTTCCAGAGAATAGTCCAGTTTTTTCCCCTGAAAGCTCACAACAGAAAACTCATGTCTTATAATATAAACCAAACTATCTACTTCAAATCTACCAAGATAACAAATAATGCAAGAATAGATGACCATAAATAACAAAAGCTTCCAATTTTTCAGAAAGAAAGTTGGTTTCTGTTTACAGTAAATTCATGAACATTATACACCAAAACTAATGATAAAATGGCAGACTTTTTTGAAGTTATCTTTATGACAAAAAAACATTTTAGCTTGACAAAACACTAAAAGTGCACACTAACGCAAATCATTTGCAAGATGACATATATAGCATATTTTTGGCCTTAAAGCTATGTCATAACATATTAATGCTGAAAAACTGATACTAAATATAATCATCTGATACCAAGATAAACACATCAATACTTAAAAGGCTTTAGTCAAGTGAGGTGCTTAAAATTTATTAAACAACCAGTGGATAGAAAAGTTCTCAGCCAAATAAATGATGAACTGATTAACTTACGTGGCAACATTTCTTTCAAGCTGGATGTTAAATATGTATAACAACCGTGCTAAGCTCCATCTAATATCATGAATAGAAGGCAAGGACACGTCTAAATTAAGAGGCTTAGGTTTATTCAAGGCGTTAGAAACACAAGCAAAAGGAAAGCTTGTTGCACTGCAAGTCTGAAACACATGTGGAAGTACTGCTTGGCCAACTTTTATCATTAGATCATACAGCTGCTTATGGGTCATTCTGAGTATGATGTACAATGACATAAATTGTATCATGCTTCTAGCCTGTGGACCCTGCAAAACATAATTTGTTTTGAGAGATTTAGCTAGCACTAAGTACATCAATTTATCCAACATATTTGAGCAGAATACAACCATGATACTGACAGACAAATATTTGAGCAATCATCAAACCATTCTTTTTTATCACCACAAGTTCCAAGTTGCTGCATGCAATAATAGTTATTTCTGATCACCTTATAATTCTAAGCATCAACGTTTATCAGTACATATTGCCATACATATTATAGTTGGCATTTTCCCATTGGAAATACCGAGCCTGTTATGTAATGACATTGGTAATCACAACACCATTTCCAAAAATTCTTACTTGCATAAAAGAAACAGAGAATCATGGAATATATTGAACAAGAAATCCTACAAGGAGTTTCTTTTAGCCAGTATGACTATCATTCATTTTACTTACTCCATTATCAGGTACTATTGACAGGAATAATGTAAAGGATTTTTAGTGCTAAAAAAACTTAGCTGTTCTCATGCATCACATACTTCAAAATAAGGAATTAGGGGAAAATGCAGCAATATTAACACTTTAACATTACATGGCATTCATCATCAGATACAATTTTGAATTGCATGTTTGAATTTTTTTTTTTGCAAAAAGTATAAATACCAGCATGAAGGGAAGGAACAATGTGCACTTAATCAAAAGAAAATAACAAAATTACTAAAACAAATTTATACCATTTTCCAAGTTTTGTCGTATATTTCTCACCTGAGTACTATTATTATTTTTCTTCATCCAAACAAACTCGGTGCCCAAATTTTCCAGGACATGTTTGTAAGTGGTGGAATTTGACTTAACCTCTGACCTGTGAGAATCAACTTCCCATCTCCCTACAGGGATTTCATCAATTCACCTTTTAGTTTTAGTTACGAACAGCCATCAAAAAATTAATCCATAGAAATGACTTCAAATCAAACAAAAAAAAAATATATATCATGGGATATAGTAAGGTGGACAACAAAAAGCAAATATGTAATAGCTGAAACAACAGAAGTAAGTTCTTCCAAAAGAAAAGAAGGATTAAAGAATAATCAAAGTTGATTAGAGATCAAAAGCCTCCACTAGGACAATATAGAAGCTCACAGATAGAAACATTCCAGAAAAAAACAATTAGAACCCAAAAAAGAAGACAGATAACAATCTGTAACCATCTTGCAAAAGACAAATCAACTCTGGAAGTTACTAACACACGCACTCACACACACCAAAACAAATAAATAAATAAAACCCAAGATATGCTGGAAATGAAGTTTGATGACTTTGACAGTGTGAATCAATAATCTTTGCATACTTGCCTAAGTTTCTTGGTGTGTTATATGCATATATCATGAGCCCAATCCAAAAAAGCAAGTAGAAGTAATTTTCCCCTTTCTTTTCTTATGAAGCTATAGCATAGTAAACCGATAAAAGGCTAGAAAGAGCAACAAATGTGCCTCTTGTCATAAACAGGCAAACAACCCCCAACAAATGTTGAGGACTCAATTGAAACCTTTGATAAAATAGAAATAAGAAATGGAAGTACAAGATCTAACAAATATAAACAATTTAAGACTCGTGACTGTAGTTGGATCACTCATTTTATAATTTCATAGACATGAGAAGGGGGAAGAGTACAACACATAAGAACTGGTCACAGAACAAGAGAACAGAAGACCACGAGAAGAAAATAATATATAGTGGCCAATTAGGGAGCTAAATGATTAAAGAAAAAATCTCATTGGTCAATTATAAGAAATACTGATGGATTGAGGACAAAAAAGAAATGTCAAAACAGTAACCAAATTTGGAAATGGGTAGATCGGTAACATAAGAGCAGTGAACAACAAACCAAGTCATTAAAACTCCAAAATCATAGATAAACTCCAAGCTTACAAGCTTGAGACAAAGCAGTAACTTGTAAAGAGGGAGAATGATTGGGGGAAAAATTCGATTAGGCCATTTTAGTTACACAAAATTGAATAAAAAACTTGGGTTAGTGAAACTTGAATTATCATTTAACAATGATGTCACAAATGACATATTAAGTAGGTACATAAATCTCTATTCAGTTTTTTGATAAGTCAAGAACATCTTACCCTACAGAAACTTGACAATGACAAGTTTAAGATCAGATCTTGCACACTCAAATAAAGCAGCATTATTTCAGTTGATAAAAACTGAACGGATAAAGTCAATTATTGAATTCTCTTGGCTCATGGGGCTCACCTTCACCGTGCACTCTAAGACGACCCACGGGTAATGCTGAAGATTTGATCCAGCTGAAGTGGCACAGCATAAACCTCCTGTGAAGTATCAATAGCAATTAAACAGAGAATTTTTAATCTAAAACCTATTTTACGACTTCAAATGTTTTCTGTCTTGAAGAGATGCAAATCCATTGAAGACAAAATGAAACTATGATAAGTAACATAAATTGTTCCCCAATTATATAATTCTATGTGTAGAGAGAAAGAGAGAGTGCCTGGAATTGTTGGTAATTGATGAGAGGTAGGTGGGAGTTGGTGGTGAAATCCATGGCTGACAGCTCTGCAAGTGAAGGAGAAGCATTCTTCCTTGTTCCAGTGGGAGAGATCAGAATTGCCTGACAAAACAAAAAACAAAGGAAAACGTTGAACGTCGGATAAGTGGAGAGAAGAAAGAGACGCCAACAATAAAAGTAAACGAACTGAACTCACAGAGTGAAAAATTTAATTAATGAATGCTAAATAATAAGAATAATACAATATGGAAAGAAATATGAGAAAGTGAGTGAACGATGATAATAATTACCAAAGAGGAGAGAGGACGAGTGTTCATTAATGTGTAAAGTAGTGGGGAGGTTAAAATAACATAGTATCATCATTCAATTGAACGAATCGAAAACCACAATGTCACAAAAAAAACAATAACCTGTAACCGGAAACGTCAACAATCCCTTTCTCGCTTTGGACATGCTCTACTTAATAATGGAGCTCTATGATGATTGCTTGGTGGACCATAGTACCATTCAATCTGAATAAAATATCTTTTCTAATATTAACAACTGTCCAGAAGCATTTAACAAATGAATTAAAATAGAAATATTTTAATTAAAATATATATATTTATAATTTACACAGTAAAAAAATAGTTTTTTTTTCATTCAATACTTTAAGAACACCTGATTAACAAGACTTTTTTTATATATACTATTATATAATATTTAATCTGAGACAATATCTGTTTATAAAGGAGAATATTCGTGGACAAATTGTTTCTAAAGAACACACTTGTACAGTCTTAAAAATGAAGTGTAAATAATAATATTATAATGTTTTTGTGTTCTTTAATTAAAATTGAACATTTACTTAATTACACTCTAGTCCCTTCATGAGATGAATCCCTCCTTCAATATATTAGTAGGGTGATCCGGTGCAAAGAAGGATTGGTAATTTGGTTTTTAGTCTAATTAATTAACTTGCTGTGTATGAATGCATTTAATAGTTCACTTACCAGAGTGATTTATGATGTGAATCCGCACGTGGCATGTGCCGTTACCTTCGTTACGCCTAACATTACGTGCCTTCAATGCCTCACTCACTCTCACTTGGTTGTGGTGGGACCCTACCTTCACTTTTTTTAGCTTGGTGCTTATGCCACCACCAAGTGCGCATTGCAAAGTCATAACCCTTTCCTGCTCTAAACTGTAGACAACTTTGCTTTGCTTTGCTTTTAATGGTACTAGTACATTAGATGTTTTATTTATTTATATTGTATATTTTATTTATTTAATGAACAATAACGATGAATTATTTTTGTTATTGATTCAATTTTATAACAAGACGAAGTTGTAAGTTGCTTAATGTCTAGAAACATATGGTTCGAGATGACCCAAATGACATGTTGGAATAGGAGTGCTACTCGTCTCTTATATGTAGATGATGGACAAGATAGTGACACACTTAAAGTCATAAATATTTTCAATAAAAATAAATTATATTTTTAATTTCAAACATTTTTATATTTATGATTTTAGTCCTTAAATTTTTTTTGATAATTAATCCTTATTTTTTATCTTTTTTCCGTCTAATATCTTCGTTATTTTTATTTTTACTATTAATCAATGATGTAACATTATTTTTAAAGTCTAAAATGATAATTAAGTTGAGAGATTTATTTCAAAGTAAAAGAAACTTATTTTGAGTATTTTTATTTATAAAAACTAATATAACAATGTTTTATATTTTTAAAAACTAAAATGTTAGGTTTAAAAAAATGTGTTACTAATAATCCCCTCTAACTAATAGTCCTCCACCCCCACACTTATTTTCAAGTTTGCACTTTGCACGTGAAAATTAAAATCTACAGTAGGCACTTCTGATATCAACACGTTTTGGACGTGAAAATTACCTGAATAGTGAACCTTTGTAGCTTCCGCGTGATTCCAATGAAACATG
This sequence comes from Glycine tomentella, assembly GCA_007407185.1. Taxonomy (NCBI): domain Eukaryota; kingdom Viridiplantae; phylum Streptophyta; class Magnoliopsida; order Fabales; family Fabaceae; genus Glycine; species Glycine tomentella. Next base: position 933,554 of record PYAF01005373.1, on the reverse strand, counting down.
TTATTTACTAGTAACAGTAACTATACCGTACTTACCGAACACTGAAATTTTGTGCCAGTTATGACTTGTGAGCCTGTGGCCACACGCTGCCACGGTTCTATAGCAGAGTTAAAAGTATAGGACAAAAGTTAATGTTTTGTTTCATGCTGTAATTGCAGCTTTTATTAGCTCCTGTAATTTTCAACCTAGCGGAAATCACCAAACATGCATAGGTAAACATGATATTTCTTTGCAAGAAACTGTTGGGAAAAAAAATGGAATATTTGTATAGGTAAACGAACGTTCGTTATATTTCATATATAGAAGCTATTTGTATACCCCACCACTCTTTCACATTATAATTTTATATCGTATAATACTAGCCAGCATGAATCATATGATAGCACTCAATTATCATTGTTATCCATATATTTTGGTAACTTTTACAGATGGAGAAAGGAAATATATCATGATTATTTTGGAAAATCATTTATTAATTTTACATAATTTTTAGATTAATTCTAGCACATTAGGAACAAATTGTCAAAATAGAAGGGAAGGAAATAAAAATAAGTTAAAATAAAAAATATTTTCTTTTTAAAAAAATATATAAAATATTTTTTTATTAAATCTAAGAAGGCGAATGTTGAATGAGTTTTATGTTATTGTGATAGAATAATATGTATAGACGATAAATGAAGAAAAAAAAATGTTACTTCGAGTTTTCAATAAATTGTTTCTTCTCCCATTTTTTCTTTACTTGGAAATTGTTTTTGTGGTCTCTATTTGATTTTTTTTCTCCCTAAGCATTTATTCTCCCCACTCAAATAGTAAAACTGTAATTTCTTCCCATTTACATTCATTCATTTTGAGAATCATCTTCAATGGTCCTAACAAATTTTAATTTGGACCATCGATGATGGTCTGGTCACGTTAAATCAGAATCAGACAGTAAAAAAAATGGATATAAGTTTATAAGTTCCATTGAGTGTTCCATTCTTGTTAGGAGATAGGCCATTGCAGAAGCATCCTTACTTTTGAATAAAATAAAGGTTTAAATATTATTTTTGTTCCTTTATACACTTCTTTTTGTGTCTGGTTTTTATTTGTCATCTCCGTCTTTTCTTGTACACACCAAAAAAATGAGATTTACAATTATTATAACTACTGAATAAATATATAATATCATCAATTATATTAAAATGATGAATTTACACCATGATAGTTTTTTTTTTCCTTTCCCAGCCCTCTTCATGCGTCCCTGGGAATTACTTCCTGTACATCCTTTTATCCTTCCAGCACCCCCTACCCTTTAGAGTCTTTTAGGACGTGCAGGAAGAAAAAATGGGATACGAGGAAGTAAAAGCCTCTACTCCTTATTCTAGCCCACATCTTAACCTTTGATGCACAAACCAATTTTCGCTTCACCTCAAATTGATTTATTACTTGCGTCGCCCATAAAAAACGTAAAGCCGACCTATTTTCATAGTTCTTTGTGTATAATAATCCAATAACTGTAATTAAGTCTGACAATTCATCCAACCAACTTGAATATAGCACAATTGACTTGTCAAACTAATAAACTTGATTCATAAACCAAACAAATTGAATTTAAGTTAAAAATGCATATCGTAAAATAAATGAACTGAATTTGAATTATGTATAACCTAATTCAATTGATTAATAAACCTTAAAAAAATAGTTTATAAACCAGCTCAAGTTGTAAGCTAATACTCGTTTGCTAGATATATTTCCTTTTCATTATAAATAATTTTTACAAGTACGTATTTAGTTTGAATTTAATTATTGTCTATACATAATATATTGGAACTTGAAAGAGAACTAGACTATATTTTTAGAAAAGGAGGGCTAAAAATAATATTCTCTAATATTATAAGTGTTCACAGGATAAAGTAAATTTTGAACTTAACAACTTTAATTGGGTTGATTTAATTGGCTAAGGTTTATTTTTTTTTCTACTTAATATGAATTAATCCTACCTGATTAAAATTAGGCTAATTTGGTTTTAGTCATGGCGTTATGATAAAAAAAATATTTTTTATCTTTACCTATTTTGTATTTTATATGAATATTTTATTTTATATTCATGGAAGGTACAGATATTTTTTAATAACTAATTATTTGTTTTACTTAATACTTTATTTTTCTATACCTATCATTTTACGTATATCACTAACATAATGAAAAAATTCTACAATAACTAACAAGACCGTAAGAAAAATGAATGGAAAATAAAAAGATAAATAAAATAAGTTCTAAAGTTTAAAATGTGTACACTCCGTCTCTAATTATAATTTCTTTTTAGAAATTTCTTTTTCCTTTTTTAAAGACTCTTCTAATTTTTATATGACATTAATTTTTTCCTTATATACTCTTACTTAATAATTTTCTCTTAAAATATTAATGAAAAATAATTAAGTGAATAAAAAGATAAGATAAATATAATTTTAGAATGATATGATTAATTATATTAACTATTTTTCTTTAGGGACGCTAATTAGTTGAAAAGATCTCATAACTAAGTAAGAAGGAAGTGTTAGTCAAAAAGTTCAAAAATAGTTTATTAAATGATCAAGTTGGTTTAAGTTTATTTAGAACGGTGACTCACATTGAAAGAGATAAATATAATAATTAAATCAATTATAATTAATTTGATTTATATATTTTGGTAACAGTAATTAGGATCTTTGGCTTTTTTATGGAACTTCAAGATATTTCCATAAGTTTTAGTCATTTTTGAATCGGCTATGGAATCAATTATCAGACTAAGACTTAGTCACAACTTTTTTTGTTCTTCCATAATGATGTATTTTGTGGTTATCCGACACATTTCTCTCCCACGTACAAATTCAACATATTCAGCATATGTTGTTAACTTAACTACACTTATTAGATAGACTGATTTGGATGTTAAGTTGATCAAGTTATTGTTAAGTTTCATCAAGTTAATTGGATCCAATGAATGAGTGCTTTTTAGTTTTATAAGAAAAAATATTGTACTATAGTGTATATCCAGTATATAGGTTACTCATGACAAAAGAATTTAAAAAATTGTAAATCTTCTAACACAAATTTCATCTAACAAGTTATGTGAGTAAATATATAATGCATAAATGATACTGAGTATGAAAAAAGATTTAGTAAATCTCGAATACAAAGAAGGTGATTTCCGTATAATTCTATATTTCCTTTAATTTTTTAAGTATATTATTCGTCCACTGAGTTACATCCACGTAAATTCGTGAGGAATGAATTCGAACAAAAATGTTTGGTTTTATCCAGCAACGTTCTATATAATAATAGGAAAGGGTGTTATCAAATCTTCAACGTCAAGATCCGTCCCTGTTGATTTAAAGCCATAATTATCGTTTAATAAAGGGAATATATATAATGGGGGGGGCGGGGGGAAGGGTACGTACTTAACATCTAATCCTCAAGAAAGGATTTGACAAATAAGTAATAGAAAGATGGGATTAGTTTGTTGGCTAGTTGTAAATATTTTAATGGTGTTCTTGAAATCACTAACACACAAACAGACACATTCTTCTTTTTATCTCTTAATCTTCAATCTTGTGCCTATCTTGAAGGAGGAATATCCTCAATTGGTCGTTTTCGGCGAGGCATTACAAGATGATTTCTTCTCTCTTCAATGTCGGCACCGAAGTAATTAAACATGTGCCTTTCCATGAACGAAGGTTCGAAGCTTTCAGAAACTACACCGAAAGAAATATGCGACCCCCATGTAGATTTTTATTGATATGACGTAGCTTATCCACTCGAAAGCCCAACAGATCTACTAAAAGCATCAACTTCGGGAGTACTCCATTATTAGTACTGATTATATCTAATTCAATTTCACAAGTGCTCGATCTATTCATCATATGTGTGTAAAATTGTAAATAGTGTATGAATGTGGCATGGCTTGTTACTATCTTTCAAATCTAAATGAAATGCAAGATCTGACGTGAAACATATAATTCAAATTATATTATACTATTATGATTTAACACAATAAACTAAAATGTAAAGTATATGCGAAGATCTCAATAATCTCCTCACAAACTTTTAGTAATTAGTATGGTCAACTTAAATTATGAACAAACGTATATTATATTTATAACCTTCTGAATTTGATTGATTAAGTTTCATATATATATATATATATATATATATATATATATATATATTTTGTCAACAGGAGGGCCAAAGACCCATTCTTATTTATTTGTGAGTGTTCTTGGTAAGCACTTGAAGTGTTTACATTTTTTTATACTAATTTATAAGCTAATTTGATTAAATATATCATTTAATACTTTTATAAATTTGAGGAGCTTCGTACATTTTTGTTTTTTAAAGCATTTGAGGCCCTTACAAATCTATAATTTTTTATTATAAATTTGGGTCTTTATTTTTAAACATGGACGTGTTATTTATTATTCTTTCTTTTTTTACCCTTATGTCACATAGTATAGTTCTCATTTTTACAGGAACACTAATAGCTCTCAGTTTTATATGTTTTAAAAAATTAAATCAGTAATTATTTCCATTATTTTACATCAATATTTCTATATTTATTTTTATGTTAAGATTTTAATTACTTCTATAATTTTGTTTTTAATTTATATTGAATTTTTTTTGTCTCAAAACTTAATTTTCTAATCTAAAAATATTTCCCTTTTTTTAATTTCTCTTTTCCAATAAATTGCTAGAAAGTAAAAAGGGCACCACTAGTTTTAAAAAAAAAAAACTTGGCTTCACAATTTAAAAGAAGAACATAAATTAGAGCGAAAGTAACACTATTTAGAGCACTAGCTAGCTCCTCACTTCATCACGTGTAGTAATTTAATATGGTGATACAAGTATGTTTTACACATACAAAATTGTACTAACAAGTTACAAGGTGCTAGCTTGGTAGTGGTTCCAGCATTCATATAGGTTATCATGAGTTGCTTGAATATACAAATTTACTATTCTGGTTTGCTATATTCTATATAATTGATTCAGTAGTGGGGTACATGCATCTTTCTCAACAATTCTCCACCCCACAAAAATTAAACTGCAGTTCTTGAGGTAGTTGTTTCATGGCATCCAGAAGAGAGAGAGAGAGAGCATGATGATAATTCCTTTCAAATATTTTATGATTATGAACAGTAATTTGATTAACAAATAAATAAATATTATATACATTGCATGCCTAGGCGTGGAAAGTTGCAAGACTTGCCCTTTAGGACCTTGCCACTTTGCAGGTCCCAATAACGCTCATAGATTGAGCCGACTACATTTTTTTCAAATACATGTATATGTCTCCTTCCTGTAAGAAAATTAGACGGTGCCCATAGATGAAGAAAAATTTCTTTCTTAATTAACCAGTTATTGAATAAACTAAGGTGTTCAATGAGTATCTATCTACAAAATCTATTTCTGTAGACGAAAAATCATATGCATTCTCATGAAAAAAAATGATATATTTATAATAAGTCTTTATATATATTCTGTAAAAAGAAAGTCATATATATATATATATATATATATATATATATATTAAAACTTAGATTCTAGAGTTTTAGAATCCACTCTCACTTTTCCTTCCCCAAAATTATCTGAAGTATTATTGCATGCATGGTAGTTGCTTGTTTACTAGCTAAAATATAACATGTTCTGGATCAATTTATTTTAAAATTAAAGTTATTCATGTTTTTTACTATTTATTTTAAAAAATCGATAATTAAGATAAAAAATAACTCTTTTAAAATTACTCTTAGAGTAAGTTAATCTTTTCTTTATATATATATATATATATATATATATATATTCAAAATGTTCAATTATTTATTCAATTTTTATAGTTTAATAACTTTATTTTTAGTCTTTATACCTAAAATTATATTTGTCTTTTTTTAACTAGTTTTAGTTTAATTTATACTTATGGAGTATCATTTTTAATCCATTTTAACACCTATAATTTAAATCAACATAAAAACAGATTAAATTTGTGTATGTATAAGTAGTAAAGCGAATAGAATATTTATAGGTATGAAATGATTTCGTTGTGCATGCTACATAGCCGGAGGGAGTGGGGCCTATAGAGGCCATACCCCTAAGATCTGTAATCTTTCTTACTATTATGTATAAAATAATTTAATAATCTCTTTTTTTTTTTAAGTTTTCTCTAATATTTTTAATTAACATATTCTATTTAAAAAGTTAAAACTCTTGTCATTTTTTATTTTCTTCTATTTAAGAATTATATTTAATTTTTCATACACTATCCTGGCTTCCATAAGATCACAAGATTTTTTCACTATTATTATTCTTTCTTTTGTGCTACAAATTTCTTTTATTATGTTTTTAATAGTTTTCACCCTGCATTTTTTTCTCTCTTACACATTATTTTTATTAATTGAATCTTACAAATAACAATGAAAGGAATAATAAAATACCTAATATAATTCCGAACCTTTTTATAAAATGATTAACCTGTAATAAAAAATTAACTTTAAACAAATAAAACAATAGGTTTCAATTGTAATATTTTATTAGATTTATAGTTTTATTTTACTAATGATATATCTATACTTAATTAACTTATTTAAGTATTTATCATGTATTATTTATTTAACCAAATATTTTTTAAGAATTTTTCATATGTAATTCAAGTATTTATTTTTAAAATATTTCTAATAACATGCTTTTGATTATAATCAATTTTTCTTTTTATTTAATATAAGTAAAATAATCTGTTTTCTTCTCTTTTTGTTATCTGTTCTTGGACGTTTATCCGTTAATTATACTTATTGATTAGTATCTCTCTTATATTCAACATAATTTATATATATATTTTTACTCATAAGAAAATATTAATTATAAATTAAATTTTTTTATAAATGTCATGTAAAATTTTAAATATTTTATTTTTTGAAGTTATGATTTTTTTTTATATTGGCTCCCAGGATAAAATTCCCTACTCCGCCTCTGCAAGCATAAGCATTCATCACACATTAAGTAGGACAGGGATCTAATAAAATGACCATTAACCAATTAATTAACAACAACAAAAACACAAATTTTTTCTATGAAACTCAAAACGGAGAATTGAAACCATTCTCATGTATACATAACAAATTTTCTTTTTCAAACCATCATATATAAATAAACTCAGCTATGACTAAGCTACAATACAAAATCAAATCAAGAGTAGTGTTATTTCAGAAAAACAAGCATCATCAACCTTGTTTGATTCTTCTCATCAGGACGATTTGAGTAGTGTACCTGTCATGGTCTGCAATTACTCCTTCAACATCAAACCTCATGTAGATCCTTCATTTGAGAAGAACTAACTATACAACTGTACATATATAATTCATGAACTCACTCACGATTCTTCGTTGTGCCAAGAGAGCACGAGATCTTGCAACGCATCTTCCCAATCCCTCCAATGATGTTCCTCAAACTCCAGCACACCCTCCACCACCTTAACCGCCACTAAAAGAAGTTCATCAGGCACAATCTCAAGTACCTCAAAAACCAAAGCCACTTTCCCTTTCACCAACGCAATTGCACCGTTGCTCTTCCCAACCTCAACCTTAAACCCCAACACCCCTCCCACTTCCTTCACCTTCTCCTCCACCACCTCAACTCTCGCACTCGAAGTGAACCTCTTCTCTCTTTTACTCCCCAAATTCGACGTCGTTTCGAACAACCTCGTTAAATCCAAACCCGAAGACATCGATATTATGTCAAACGCGGTCACACCCGAACTTTTACTCCCTTCGTAATAATAACCACTCTTCACGTAACTGAACCCGAACGCGTTTTCTTCCGCCGTTTCCGGTTTTAGTGATTTTTTAAACCACGCATTCCCAAACAGGGCCTCCAAGCTAATTCGGGTTTCCGGGTTCGGGTCGAGTAATTTATGGATTACAATACGGGCTGGTTTTGAAATCCACTCCGGGAACTGGTAATCTCGCCGGGATATTTTTTTACACATGGCCGGAATGTTGGTGTCGTCGAACGGGAGGTATCCGGCGAGGAAGACGTAGAGGATGAGGCCGCAGGACCAAGCGTCGGCCTTGGACCCGTCGTAGCCGCCGCTCCGGCGGAGGATCTCCGGCGCTGTGTACGCCGGTGTGCCGCAGGCGGTGTGGAGGAGGCCGTTCTTGAGCTGCTCCGGCAGAGCGGAGAGCCCGAAGTCGGAGACCTTGAGGTTGCCGTCGCCGTCGAGGAGGAGGTTCTGCGGCTTCAGGTCGCGGTGCGCCACGCCGTTGCGGTGGCAGAACCGGAGCGCCGAGACGAGCTGCTGGAAGTATCGGCGCGCGGTGTACTCCGGCAGCTTTCCACGGCGGGAGATTTTGGCGAAGAGCTCGCCGCCGACGGCGAGCTCCACGACGAGGTGGATCTTGGTCTTGGTGGCGAGCACCTCGTGGATTTTGAGGATGTTAGGGTGGTGGTGGAGGCGGCGCATGGCGTCGATCTCGCGGATTATGCGTGGCTCCATGCCGGCGTCAACGGTTTTCGATTTGTCGATGATTTTCACGGCCACGGCAGCGCCGTCGACGAGGGATCGTCCCTGGTAGACCTTGGCGAAGTTTCCACGGCCGAGGAAGCGCGTCAGCTGGTACTTTCCGAGGATGGTGGTGGTGCGCGGTGGCGGTTGCGGTGGTTGTTGCTGCAATGGCGGTTCCATGGTTTAACGTCTAATAGCGAAAAGAGTGTTTAAGTTATAAGCCACGGTACAGAGAGTGTGTGCGCGAGAAATTGGGTTTATATAGAAAATTTTGGTGTGGTGTTGGGACCTATCGCTGTCACGGCGAGAGAAAGAGAATGCACCGGTTGGCTTCCACTTTAAAATTCCATTAAATTAAATATAGTTTTTTTGCAGAAAATAGAGGAACGGAAATTTTGCTGAGAAGAAAAAAAATACATATTACAATTAGAAATGAGAAACTAAAGTTGGAATCAGCATTTTAATAGTATGTTAATAGTTGGTCCTTGGTGGTTAGTCTATTTACCAACTGTTACCAGAGTGACTATTGATTGCACCATAGTTGACTAGACTGCTTTGCACGTTTGAATCAAGTGGAAGACGTGATTGAGTTGCATAGTAATTAACTTCAACTTACCTCAAGATCAATAAAAGAAGGGAGAAAGGAGTGTTGGAGTGTCAAAAGTTATATGTATTTATCTTTTAATATAAGGGATTGTGAGATGTGAACTTGTGTAAATTGGGTTTGGAAAGATTAATTAAGAATAAAGAGATGCACTATATTGAGATTTTAAAAGATTTTTTTTTTATAATATTTGATCAAAACTTTTAAATAAATTTTGTATTATTTAATCAAGACTATAAAAAATTAGGAGAATAATAATAAATTATATTCAATTAAGATTTTTTATAATTTATGAAAAATCTTTTAATATTAAAAGATATACATATTTTGATGAATTATCTTTTACATTGGGATTTTGATTTCATATGAATTTTTAGTAGAGCATATAAATATAACTTCTATCTAATAATCTCCCTTGAATTCTTGAAACTTTTCTAGACCATTTTTCTCTGCTAGACTTTATTTTTTTCTCTTTGTGGTTGAATGTGTTTTAGATAATAATAGAATATTTGAT
>PYAF01005373.1:898155-914346 GCA_007407185.1 Glycine tomentella | reverse complement strand
TCATAGATTCAAAATTATAAGGAACCAAAATTATAATTTAGACTTATTTTTTAAATGTCATTATTTATATTCTCGAAATAGTTATTTTAATCTTTTTTTATTGTGTTTTTTTTTAAATAATTGTTTATACTCTCGAGTTGTTTTTTATTTTTACTTTTTCCAGTAAAATTAATTGTTTCTCTCTAAATCATTTTGGTTCCATTCTTATATATTAAAGTAGAGTACACGTTATCTTCAATGTAAAGCTTGTTCGCCCTTAAAAAAAAAATAAGAGGCGTGTTAATGATTAACATTAAGTGTTTCAAAGACACTGGTTGTATAATCAATCAATAATTTTTATTGAAATTTATAATGAGGTACACTGACAAGATTAAATGTTACACATTGTAAATATTTTCTAATTTTAATTATTTAAGGGTTTTTAAGACATTTTGTCCTTCTAAAAAAATACATCTTGTCAAACCAGTAAAAAAACATCTTGTTAATATTATATCAATTTTATTTTTAAATTATTTTATTTTAAATTAATTATGAATATCCTACTAATGAGTTTTAATTTTTAAACAAACTAAAATTTATACTTTTAATTTTTCCTGTGTGACGTTATATTTTGGACATATTATATATTAGTGTGAATCGTAAAGTGTCTGTCAATTTTATGAATGACTGATCTTTGTTAAAGGATATGATTAACCTATATTAATTTAGTGATTTTTTTATTTCAATCACGTTTTTATATCAAATATCTAACTTAAAAGGATTCTGAGTCCAATTTTGATACTAATGATTTATATGTGATGTTATATAATATGATATGATATTTTTTATAGTTTGTAAATTTATAAATGTCCTCTTATATTCATGGATATCTTTTTTCTCTTTTTTTTTTTAAGTGAGATATTCCTATTGTCTGATGAGACTAACTCTTTTTTTTTTTTTTAGTTTTGTTTATTTTAACAAAGTTTTTTTTCATATGTATCATCAATAATCAAATCTTTATCGGCATGCTTAAAGAATCCAATCATCTATTAACTATGCTGAACTTTGTTGGTTTATAAATATTTGTTGTAAAGATACTCGTCAATACAAATGACAATGGATATGAGAAAGTATTATCCACTCAAACACTCCTTCATTAATGTTGAGTTATAAAATTGACTTGATAATTGAAGAGAAAATGAGAGATAATAGGTTCATATTTCTTCCGTAAAAAAATTAACAAACTATAATTAAGATATTGACCCATAAAAAAATCGTCATTAGTGTCTCCAATTTGTTGATCATGTAGATTAATTCTTGAAGATGTACGTTGACTTAGTTGGAAAATATAAAGACTTAATTGTACATTTTATTGTCCAATTATTATTATTTAATTTGTTTAACATTTAAATTAAAACTGAAGTAAAAAAAAAGTTTGAAGAGTTTTTAGTTATTTTACGCCTAAAGCTTAATTTATTCAGGATAGCACGTTTAAATTAAAACTGCAGTAATCATGGCTCATTAATTTTTATTAGAGACTGAAGTAAGCTAAAACATAGTCTAGTTCACAGAACCTAACACGAAAGTTACAAAAAGATATACAAGTACTGCATTCCACAATGATATGTACATAGCATTATTAACATATTACATATATACTAACCCAAAACCTCATAGTTAGCTAAAGTAATACGCCATATGCCAAAAGAAGTTCAATGCACGAGGTCTTAATCAATTTAAGCTACATTGTCACGAGCCATTATGCATAGTTCAAGCGGAATGTCACGTGATACAACAACGAGCCCCCTCCTGTCACACATACTTGATCATAAATCTTTTGGTGTAAGCATGCTCACAGTAGTCTCCAATTATTTTAACCATTGATTGTATCTAATGTATCATCTTACACGTACCATATTTTTATTTCCTACGGTGAGAAGCAAGTTAACCCTTTCCACGTACCCTTGTCTTCGTCCTTATATATAGTGGTTCAAATTAAGTCTGCACCCCACGATACGAAGCTAATCTGATGAATGATAAAAAAACATGCATGCATATGTTCTGTTATCTGTTTTCTGAGTAGCAGCTTCATTTTCTCCACACTCACTGATACACATACTCAAATTTCCACCTGTTTCGGTACTTCCCTCTACCAAAACATCCATTTCATTTACATCACTAATGAAGTTTTCTTCTTAAATCTTTCTGTATGCTCTACCACTCTCGTCCTATTTGAGCTAAAATTAATAATAATGCTCCGCTTATTTCACCAGATACTAAAAGATATATTTACCTAATGTTTCACTTTTTTTATTTTTACAATTTTTCAAGCAATGATCACGTCATCAAGGAGAAAATATCTTGATTAAAGAAAGTGATTTCTTTTTGCTATGCTAGATTAAAAAAATAATGTAAATGTGAAGGGTGATCAACTTCGTGTCGTTTTAATGGTTGGAATTATTTGACGTTCTCGTAAAGTTCGACCACTAAGATGTTATTCGATGAGAATGTCCACTAGAATGAGAGTAATAGATACTATGTCACCGTCATGTCTGATGTCACTTCTCACTGCTCACACTACTATAATTATTTAGCTTAACTATGGACATTGGAGAATAAGACGAGCAATAAATACATTACAGAAGGATCATTTGAGAAATCAACTGGTACCTTTCTATTCTTTTTTAGTCTTTTAAGATTTTGCATAAAAATTAAAAATATAATATTTTTTCTCATAAAATAGGTATGATGTTTTTTTTATTCTTCAATTTTTACTCCACAATAAATACATATTAGCTAGTTCTTTTTTTTCACTTTCATAATAAATATGTAAATTAGTTAAAAATTGGGTGGAAAATAAGAATCTAATTAACAAAAAACAATTAATATTATCTTAAACAAAATTTATCCAAAAAATATATACTTTGATTAGTGCTAATGTAAAGTGGACTATAAAATTCCTTCAAGTGATATCCTTGTTTTTTTTGTTGAAACATCTGTATCCATTTATCCATTTTTTCTTTTTTAATGAAAGATACATCTAACTTTTTTTTCGCCAAAATAAGATTTTTGGGCTCTATATATAAAATATAGTGGAGTGTGTTGTTTTGGTTGTTGATGAGTTTGATGTCAATCTAGTTGGAATTATCCTCCTCAATTTGTCGTAGCATAACTTTAAATTTTGATTAAAAAAAATTGACCCAACGAAATTAAAAGAACAGCGAAATAGAATAAAAACCACAAATTTCTACACCTATAAAAATCAAACAAAAACTTGAGAGCTTGGTGTATGATATATTATTGGGTAGAAACTGGTTGGGCTAGTGAAGCGTAAATGAACTTTTTAAAATAAAATGGGCTATGGAAGCTGTGTTTGGATTGGATTTGTAGTGTTGCCGTACGATTGGAACTGGGCTATCTTATATGTTGGGTTTACTAGAAACAATCATTTGGGAACTACTATTAATAATCCCTACAAAATTACTCTTGCCCCTACCGGCCTAGAGAAAACATCAAAATATCCTTTGTAATATTTAATCTCATCCTACCACTCTTTTCTCTTTCTCTTTCTTCATTCCTTTTACCCTTTCCTCTTTTCCTCTCTTCACTCATGCAGCTCCGCTGTTGAAGGTATTTTTTGTGTTTGTAAACATAAAAGAATCATGATTTTGTTGTGCATTTTACACAAGAAAATCATGATTCCATTTTTTTCCGATTTTTGGTAACATAACCAAATTAAGATTCCAATGTGTTGCAGTTTTTATTGTACACCGAAATCAAGATTTTGTTGTGATGCAAATTTACCCCTTATGTAACACAATAGAATCATAAGTCTACTGGTAGGGGTACGAAAAAAGAATCACGATTCCATTATACATTTTTTACATTTTCCTAATGTGACAAAATTGTGTTTCCATTGTAAATTGTGATAAAAGGTAAATTTGAAATTTTTGAATGATAGTAGAAGACAAGAGCAATCTTGATATGACCAATAGCAAATTTTTTAAAAGAAATATTACTAACTCACTAAAAAAGTGTCTTTTACAGAAACCTCACAAAAAAACAATTAATAATATATTTACTGGTACTTTTAAATTTATTTTTGTTATTATATAAAATTTCATATCAGTCTTTTTAAGAAAAGGGTACAACTGAATTATTGACTTAATTGCATATTTGCCACCTAATTATGATTATTTCATCAATTTTCCCCACATTTTCTATCATATTTTTCAAATTTTGCATATTTTACTAATTGATTAAATTTGTAACGATGTTTTAACGGTGTGTCCTTAAAAAGTGAGGTAATTTTGTCAACATTTTTTGTGAAACGACGTTATTTTATTAAACTATTTAATATGATAAATCATTAAAGTTTTTTTCTAGTAAACTTATATAAATATTTTTACCAACCAAATGGATTGTAGTCTTTTTTAAAAATCATAATTCTTAGAAATTATGATTTCTTAGTATAAAAAAAAAAATTTTTTTGCGCCAAATTCCACCTAGGTGTTGTTATAAGTGACGACAATCTTACTCACACCATATATTGGGTTATTATTTGAGTTAATTTTTTTTTGACAGAGTTATTTGAGTTAAATTAGTTAAACTTGAATTTCGATCATCTTACTCACACCATATATTTGGTTAAATTATTTTAACTGCCTAATCAAAACCAGCCAAACAGTAATGAGCACACAATAAAGATGGATTCATAATAAATAACTCAAAATTATCAAGCATATACGTGGCAAATGTCTATTTTAAAGAGAACTCAAATATTGGGCTACTATGAACTGTAATTACGTGTTGTCTTCTTACATGGCAAATACTGTTAAAAAATAAAAAGAACATATGTTAGTCACCTTAACATTTAACATGTTTGTGGTAAATACTAGCCCAAAAAATCCATATAACAGAATTTTTTTTTAAAAACAGACAAAAAGAAAAAAAAAAGTTAGTATTTAAACATATTTAATTTATTAATTAATCAATAGAAAACCACTCCTTGAGTTCGAACAAATATGTCTTGAAGTTTTCGTATTACAAAACACTTAATATAAAATTAAAATCTTAAGAAATTAAACTTTAAAAGATAAAGTATAATAATTATTTATTTATAAATCAATTATTGATATTATATTTAATTTTAAATTTGGTTACATATATATAATTTTATTTTGCGATAAAATATGTTTAAAGTTGTAAATTTTGAAAATAATTAATTTGATGCTCATAAAACTTTTCGTATTAATATGGTCATTGTAAAAATAAAATATATTTTTTATAATTTTGAGTGATAACTCCATTGGAATATAATTTTACGTGACTAACAACCTTATATATGTAATTTGATTACAAATAAATTAAATAATCTTTGACTGTTTAAACCCCCAAAATAAATTAAACAATTTTTAAGGCTAAAATTACAACAATGATGAGATTAGGGGATAATATGAACAACAATGAATTCTAATGTCTTATGGGTGTGCTTGGAAAGATAGAGGAAAAAATTTAATTTTTTAGTCACGTAAGGAAACCATCTAATGAAGTTACTATGGAGGACCATAAAAATTATGTTTTATTTTTATAAGAACTAAATTCAACAACATCGACAATATCTTTAATCTAAGTTAATTAAGATTGATGATAGATAAACCCAATGATAGATACTACTAGGAAGTTGAAGAAAAAAAAGAGGAAGAAAAAGGAAAAATAAGACAAAAGAAAATAAGGGTGGAAGAAGGAGGGGGAAAAGAAGAGGAAAAAAATTAAAAAGTGGCCGTATGGAACATAGATATAATAACAGATTTAACCTTTCACCAAACTTATAGTTTTTTTCCATTCCATCTTAAGAGACACCGTTTGTCAATATATATCTCATTTCATTAAGTCTTGTTTAATTATCTTTTCCCAGGTAAGTTTCAGTTTACCTTTATCTCTCTTTGTATCGAACTCTTAGTAACAAACGTTTGTTCTTGCAGGAGCATTCAGGAGTCGTCTCATTACGTGTCAAAACTACCTCAATCTATGTTCTCTTATTTTTTCACTCATAGGTACTACTGCTACCTTTCGTCGAATTTCTTCATTTCTTATTTTATCCATCTTTGTATAACCACACATTCACCTTAACATCTTCATTTTTGTTATCTCTATTTTATGTTCATATTGTTTATGTGCTGGCTAACATTCAGCTCCATATAACATACAGGTCTTACATTTGTTCTATAGAATTTTTCTTTTAGCTTAACGAAAATTTTGTGGTCAAATAAAAACAAAGATGCATTTTACCGTTTCATCCACCCTGTTATGATTCTATGATTTACATTCTCATTAATATCTTTTTGCAAAATTGATTCCAAATATCTAAAAATATTTTTCTATAATACCTCTTAACTAACTAGATGCACGAGGTCTTATTTTTATAAATATTTTAATATTTTATAATAAAAAATATGTATTAGTAAAAACACTTTTAATTCTACAAATATTGCAAAAGTTTTAAAACTATTAATCAATAATGAATTGCATGTCTGGATTATTTGAAACAAACATATGAAATGAGATTGACAGAGAGGAAGTAATTAGGCATTTGTGAGGTAATAATAAAGTGGTGAAAAGGGAAAATAGAAGAATAAACGAGTAGTGGCCACACGGCCCGTAAGCAAGTAGCCAGCAGGTAACAAACTTAGAAGTTGTAATAACATTTATTTTTAAATCGTAAATATATTTATAATTTCACTTAAAAAAAAGTCTTGATTTTACAACTTTTGTCAATAACACTTGTTACCATTATCCCTTTTTTAATAAATAATTTAAAACTCACTCCAAATAGTAATAAAAAAAAATATTTACCCCCTTCCTGTAAAATTGCCCGTAACAAGTGTGTTCCAACTCCAGGTTATGAAATACTAGTACGAAATTTGCAGTCCGAAGACTTCAGATGTCAACTCTACTCAACGTTTATATTTTATAATCTCACTGTCACACGACACGACCAAATCAACTGTCCGCGTTGTCTGGACTGCATTTAACGTAGCCAAGCGTAACAAACGATCTGACTTTTTTTCGAGGAAAACAAAATCTACTGCTATGCAAGAGAAAAAATGTCACTGTCACTCATTGAACTCAACTTTCCAAACATACTACAATTCTTTTGAAACATGTATATATATATATATATATATATATATATATATATATATATATATATATATATTGGAAAATGCAACTTTCTGGATTTTTTCCTGAAACCATTGACTCGCCCAAGTCCTCCATCCCCATGCATTTTCTGTGCCAATAAAAATAAAGCACTAATAACAATCAACTTTGCTTCTCACTTCTGTGTTCTGACATTAGTTTGGATCTATTTCTCTGAGGTATGTGTATGTCCACCACTCTCTTTCACAACTTGCTTATTTGATTCTATAGTCTTATTTCCCTTACCAAAAAGAAAGAAACGTTTATGGACAATTGTAAATTTATATTTTGTATCCTCCATCTGACGGGATAAGAATTCGTTGCCACTGTTAGATGTAAGCACGAATTACTATTTTCAATCAACTTCACTGGTAAAAGTTTGAATTGAATATAATAGTTCATTTTGGATTTCCAAGTTAACAGAAACAAATACCCAAGGCCTCAATATTACAGGTTATAATTTCATATATTCTTTGATATATTGAGCATGATGTTTATTGCATGTAGAATGGTCTAGAATTAGATAGTTGAATTATTCATTTAGTCAATATCTTTTTGTTCTCTCTGTTAGATGGACTGTTCTAGAATTAATGCATATTTTTTTTTTGTTTTGTAAGAGGTTTGATTGATTTTGAGGAATTTAGTTCCAGGGGAAAAAGAGATGCAGTTTGCAGGTTCAATAGTTTCAACTTTCAGGCAATAGAAAGAGTTCAGTTTACACTGTTTGAGTAGAGAATCCAGTATAGACTTTTCACTATGGCAGCAGGATTGGAACTCATACCCATAGGTACAATTTTGACAGTGGTAACTAACCAAGTCTTGAAAACAGCTCATGCAGCATCTGATGTGCTTATTGGTAAAGAAAGTTTCAAGGCCCTTTCAAAACATTTATTTGATATTGAGCCAGTGCTAAAGGAATTACAGCTTCAAGAATTGAATGACTCTCAGGCCGCAAGGGTTGCTCTGGAGTCTCTTGAATCAGATGTTAAGAAGGCAAATAATTTGGTTGACAAGTATAGGAACCGTGGCCCTTTTTACTTACTGATTAAGTGTCGATCCATAGTAGCGGAGGTTGAACAAGTCACAAGGGATATTGGAAAGTCTCTGGCTGCATTGTCTATTGCAAGTACTGAAGTCCTATCAAGAATTTCCGATCAGGTCAATAGACTACAAAATGAGATGCAACGGGTGGAGTTTGAGGCTTCACAATCTCAGATTCAAATTGTTGACAAGTTGGACCAGGCAATTACAGAACAGAAACACAATCAGGCTTTTGCAAATGACATGTTAGGGGAGATAGCAAGGGCAGTTGGGGTGCCAGTGGAACCCTCAGAGATAAGCAAAGAGTTGGCCAGCATTAGGAAGGAAAAAGAAGAAGCTTCCATCCGGAAAGAAAGAGCTGAATGTGTTCTTTTGGACCAGATCATTCAGTTACTCTCTCGAGCTGATGCAGCAAGGGATTATGAAGAAGTCGAGAGGCAATACTTTGAAAGGGTTAAGGTGATAGAGAAATATGATTCAAGGGAAAAATATATCCCCCCACTCAATCCTTTCTTTTGTTCTATAACTGAGAATGTTATGGAAGATCCTGTTAGCCTTTGTACCGGTACTACATGTGAGAGATCTGCTATTGAAGCTTGGTTTCGTGATGGCAACAGGACAGACCCAGAATCTAAAGAGGTTCTTGAAGATACTACCTTGAGGTCTAACATTCCACTAAGACAGTCCATTGAAGAGTGGAGAGAACTTAATTACTGTCTGGTAATAAGGTCTATCAGTGAAAATTTATTATCCTATTCTGACCTGCAAGAATCCCTGAGCCAAATGCAGGCTCTAGTAAGAGAGAATTCGATTAACAAGGATTGGATTTCTATAGCAGAGCTTACTGACATTGTTATCTCTATCCTTGGGAGCTCTGATGACAGAGAAGTGAAGATGAAGATTTTGATAACTTTGAAGGATGCTGTAGAGGGGAATACAAGAAACAAGGTAGGCAATCTGTTTCTTTTTTTTTGCTTTAGTCAAACCACACACTTCCTTGAGGATTTGCAATTTATGATTTAGAGGGACAAATGGGAGAAGCATTGGTATAAAAGAAAGAGAAAAAATTATTTTCTTGATTATGCTGCTGTTGCCTGTATCTTCTTGAACATGATGTTTTTTAAAGGTCATATGTTGCTCATTATGGCCCACTGATTTCAGTTACCATTTTCTATGTTGAAGTTTCTCTCACTTTTTTCCTGAATGGGAGGTGTACCAGTTTTACCATAGAGATAGTCTGGGTTCCTTTTTATTGCTACACACACACACGCATATCAAACATTTAATCTATCGATCAATTTAAACTCAACATTTGCCTAAAATTTTATAGGAGAAAGTGGCTGAATCTCAAGGATGGGATCACATTATTTCCTGCTTAGCGAGTGATTCTAGCTCTTCAAAGGCAGCTATTGATTTGCTATATGAGTTGCTTCAAGAACAATCCGGGTGGAATGAATGTCTCTGCAGAAAGCTTTCTGAAAATCGCACTGCAGTTCGGTCCTTTGTCGCCCTTCTGAAGAATCATGTCAACCATTCTGCTGAGGTTGCAAAAAAGATTTTGATGAAGCTTTTTGAACTAAATGAGGAAACCATTACTATTGCTGCTAATTTTGGCTGGTATAAACCACTTGTTGATCAAATGATTCAGGGTAAGAGGATGGATTATTTTCAAGTTATAACATGTTTATTGTGATCAGAATCTAAGATGAATATTTATATTGTATATGTAATATGTAATTGTCACTGCAATGACAGAAGACAAGGATGCCATGTCATCTAGATGGCTAAGGAAATACAGAATTATCCTATGTTGTTAACTAGTACGCTCTGATTTCCTTTGTTAGAAATGGATGCTTATTAGAACTTCAATAAAAATAGTTTGTAAAGATCATCGTTTCTTAGGAAACGGCTTTAGAATCTCTACCTATTCCATGTTTAATCTTAATGACACTTCCCAACTTTGGATAAGAACTCTCAGTAAAAAATACTTCCCTGTCCTTGTAATGCCTATGAAAAATTTCAAGTAATGCACATATTCTCCATGAAAATATTGACTTGCTCAATATCACATGGTAAATATTCATATACTTTCTTATATTTATAGTGCACAATTATTCATTTATTTTGTTGTGGACATAGTCAAATTACGGCAATCTTTTTCCTTTAGTTTGTATCCTATAGATATTTGTTGCGCCGGTGCCAAATAAAGCAGTTGGTCCTGACTTATGACAATCCTCTAGAGTCTAGACAGAAAGCTCACTCCTCTAGTAACTAGTAAGTTGATCATAACGAGTTATTTGTTCATTATTTTCTCAGGACCAGATTCAAGAATATCAATGACAAATAGTTAATTTGGAGTTGAATGATTCAAACTTAAAACTCCTTGGCAAGGAAGGAGCTATACCTCCTTTGCTAGAAATGCTGTCAGGCAATATTGAATCAAAAGACTTGTCAATGTTAGCCCTGGTTAAATTAGCAGGAACTCATGCCAATAAGGGAATTATTGCTGCATCTGGAGGAGTCCCTCTTATTATAGATTTAATGTTCTCTCCTCGGTCACGGACACTCATTATCATTAAATGTTCCGAAATCATTGAGAAGCTTTCTTCTGATGGTGATGGAATTGATTTCTTTGTTGATGGAGAAGGGAAACAACTTGAGTTAGATTCCATCATCGCCAATTTGCTAGCTTTGCAGCAGAATTCCATCTCAGGTCACAATATCCGTAAGCCTGCACTGGGTGCACTTCTTGGCATTTGCAAGTTTGAGACTGGTTTGGTTAAGAAAGCAATTCTTGCAGCCAATGGTGTATCTCTAATTCTTCCACTTCTTGATGATTCTGACTCAGAAATTAGGGAGACTTCCATAATTCTGCTCTTTCTTTTCTCTCAACACGAGCCGGAAGGAGTAGTTGAATACCTATTCAGGCCTAGAAGGCTTGAAGCCTTGATTGGATTTCTTGAGGATGAAGAAAATGATAATGTGCAGATGGCTGCTGCTGGTTTACTGGCTAACCTGCCAAAATCAGAACGGGAACTCACTATGAAGTTGATTGAGTTGGGTGGACTCGGTGCAATCATAAGCATTTTGAAAACTGGCAAAATGGAAGCAAAAGAAAATGCTCTCAGTGCACTCTTCAGGTTCACAGACCCTACAAATATCGATCGAGTCACAGCGAGATTTGGTTAAGCGTGGAATATACCCTTTGCTTGTAGATTTTCTCAAAATCGGTTCAATCACAGCAAAAGCAAGAGCAGCAGCTTTCATTGGTGATCTTTCTATGAGCACTCCAAAGCTCACAGTTGTTCCCAAACCAACTGGTTGCTGGCTTTTCAGATCATCACGTGTTCCCTTATGTGCAGCACATGGGAGCGTATGCAGTGTGAACACCACATTTTGCCTGTTGGAAGCAGAGGCTTTACGTGGCTTGATAGAGTTGTTACATGGGGAGGTTCATGCAACTGCTTATGAAGCAATTCAGACACTTTCCACATTGGTTTTGGAAGATTTTCCTCAAAGGGGAGCTCGTGTCTTGCATGACTATAATGCAATAAGGTCCATATTAGACATTTTGAACTGGGGAACTGATTCTCTAAAGGCAGAAGCTCTAGGACTGTTGGAGAAGGTGTTTGTGTCAAAGGAAATGGTTGAATACTATAGAACAACAGCTAGATTACGTCTAATTGGTCTCACTAGCATGAATATATATGGGGATGGACACCTTAGGAGAAAAGCTGCCAAGGTACTATCATTGCTTGAACGCTATTCAAAGTCCTCATCATCTGCAATCTCTGGAGTTCCGGAGTGAAATTCTAGTCCAAGTTTTAACTACTTGTTTCAACTCTATTCCAAGTTCTCATAGGATAAGTTTCTCTATATATAATTATAATAGAAATTAGTTTTTCCATTAAAATTAGTTTATGCACAAGTTAAAATCGGTGTTTTAGAGAAGTTTAATAAGTTAATTTTAGTTTGAGATTTTTTTTTTCATTTTTTCATTTTTATTTTGTTCTCTAATAAATGCATATAGAAATAACATGCTTAATTTGTTGGTTACTTGTAAATTACCCTACTTAGATGCATGTCGCGCAGTTTTTCTTGGATATTGACCAAATGGCCAATTCTTCAATAAATTCTCTATCTTTTCCTTTCTTTGTATTCTCATCTTTTCTGTGTTGTTTTTTGTTGCATAAAAATCCAATGTAGTAGTATCAAGGTAAACAAGAAGAGGTTTTGAGCAACTTGTCTAGTGTAATTAAATCTCCAAACCTTGAAAAGTGTAACTCATTAGAAGTCACATCTATTGTTCTCATATGTTCAAATTTCAAACTGTCAATCTTCAGAGTTATGCTAGATGGCAGTTATTAAGACGTGTCTGCCAACTTGCTTGTTTATCCTGTTATTATCATCATTTGTTTAACATGGGACAATGCCCCAACTACCATATGGACCCCGTAAGCCGTAGGAAATGGGAGGATGCTATTACTACTTCATAAGCCAAAACTGACTAAAGGTAGAAGCAAAAGGCATTCATATGAGTGAAATACAAGCTACACATTCTATAATACATTTTTTAACATATTTTTATTATTAACTGAAATTTATTGAAAAGTATAAGATTTCGTAGGTTATCATTTAACAAGTCTCAATTTGTCAATAAATTTTAATCAATAGTGAGTATATTAGAAAATTTGTGTTGAAGAGTGTGTTTTAGCATTTTTCTCGGAACAAATTGCCGTTACTTTTTCATTTTCATTATTTTTGATTTGTGTAGTGGGTGGGGGACAAATTGACCAGAGTCAAGACCAAATGGTAGTGAAATGTGGAAGATAAAATAACTCTCTTACCAATAGGCCAAAGCCGTAGTTGATGGTCAAGAACATTTTCTGGATCAACCCAATTTATACGGCTTTAGAACCCACTTGGACTTGCTAGTACTTTTTTATAGATTGTAATGTCAAGATCCTTTGTATATTTCACATTGATAATGGGGTGGCCAGGCCACTACCAACGCCAACGCGTTGTGCTTTATATTGGACATTTAATGAACTTAAAGAATTGCTCAAGACAAAAATCAACTTCTGGCACTTGTTGGCTTATATTCACCTTCCAATTCATTGACAGAGAAATCATTTTTGGAGCATTTTGTCCTTTTGTTCCTGTTAAGAACTGTACTGTAGTTTATTTGCAGCCCATTAAGGGATCTGGATCCTTTTAACTTGTCAATTTGACATTCTGACTTGTTTAAACGGAGATGAAATCTGTATACATAAATAAAGCTCCTACATTTATGTAATTTCATTACAAGAAATATTTTTTTATTTAAGATTAATTTTGATACACTATGTACAAAAAATTATGTTGTGAATCAATTAAAATTTACTTAATTTTTTTAAAGTAATTATTATAAAAATTAAATATTTTAGCAAACATAATAATTCATCATAATAAACATGAACATTGTTAGTGTATTTCCTTTCATGGATTTGAGTATTGAATATCTTGATAAACCTAACAATACTCGTTAAAATAGACTTTGATATTATATAATTGTAGAACAATTATTTTTAAAAACATGGAAATAATGTGGATTACAAAATCTGATATTAATAACCAAACTATTTTGATTCAGGATAAATTTAAATTTCATATCATTCAATTAAAGATGATAGTGTTAATCAAGGAATTTGTTAGTGAGTATCAGCTAGATTGACCACGTGTCACGCCTTTGTTGGCCAAAATTATAGCCGACATGGTGGTTTCAAACCAGGGTATAATTTCTCCCTAACAAGCCTTATACACAACCAATCATGTTAGTCCAATTGTTCAGTTAATGCATAATATAGGATATAAAATATCAGGCAGGTTAAACTACACAACCTTTTAACTTCAATTCATAAATATAGGAAATACAATAACCAAGTATCCAA
Source organism: Glycine tomentella (assembly GCA_007407185.1). NCBI lineage: Eukaryota > Viridiplantae > Streptophyta > Magnoliopsida > Fabales > Fabaceae > Glycine > Glycine tomentella. The sequence continues at coordinate 900,196 of PYAF01005373.1, read as the reverse complement.
TAAATACTATGCAAATATGAGGAGCAAATATTATGCATAAGCAAAGATGTTCATATTGGTTTAAGCAAAAACCGCTAAGCCTTCATTTTGGGGTCAATATGCTAGTCCAACCAAGGACCCATTCGGTTGCTTTTCTATTGGGATTAAAGCAAGTAAAACTGTAGAACAATATTCCTAAAATAAACTTCTTTTGTTCAAAAGCATCATGCTATTTATAATTCTTGGGAATCGGTCACAAAATGCAACTTTTATTTTCATAAAAAATTAAATTATGTATATAGCAAGAATTTATAAATAATAAATATTATACTTTTGAACAAAACAAATTAAACAAATTAGTTTTAAAAAAAATTCTGAATCGAAATTATTAGGATGCATAATATTTGCTCCCATATTTGTTTAATATTTATTGCTAACAGTTGTAATATTTTATTTTCTTATGTTATGCATTAATAACACGCCACCCCATTAGACAAACATGCATCTTGGAGTAATTTACCTTTGAGTACAATATTATGCAAATGATTGTGTCTAAGGCTTATGTGTTAGGTGCGTGTTTATGTAAGTATTTTTCTATTGGATTATACATTTTTAGGTATTAAGATTAATTTTTTTCATACATAGTCTTAGATTATATAAGATATAATCTAAGACTATGTAAGAAAAAATTAATTTTAGTGCCTAAAAATGAAAAAAAAATGAAAAATAATACTGAATTGTTTTATACAATTTAATAGTATTTTATAATTTTTTTACTTGAACGCATATGTTATGTTCATGTTTGTAATGTCATAAGGAGTCTTATCATTGTCCTTTGTTTTTCATTTCAAATGAAATAATTTTATATAATGTTATCACAAACATTTTTTTTCCAATACGTGTCCCATCAAAATTATGACAAAGAACATTTTGTTGTCAATAAGGAAGTATGAATAATTTTTTCACGGTGACCAGCTCCTAATTCCATGAAATTTGTGCTATGCAAAACTTGACTCTCAATAATCATTTATTAGAATTTGATATTTAAATAATTGTGTAAAGAAAATTCAGTCTTCCTTTGATGCACGATACACTTCTAGATCCATCTATGCTTATTATGAACAAGTTGTTGGCCTCAATAACCCTATACTCAAATTTTAGATAAAGGTTCAAATTTAAGTTTTATGGATAAAAAATATTAGTAAGATAGAAAATTTTATTAAAAATTATTAATCAGATATCTCAGTAAAAATTAATTATTGACAAAATCTGATAAAAAATTACACAAATTAAAAAAAAAAAACATACTACTTATTAAGTATTGATGCAAAACCACTCTCCGTTTTAGTTTTCCGTTGTTAATAACTAAAATGTAACTTGAAGTAGATATTTATTAGCACTTGCTAGCACGATGCATAAACATTGTAAAATTAATGACATTCTCATGCTATATTCGTGTTAAATACTTAAAAATATTTTAAAAATAAATGATGATTTTAGAAAGAAGCAACAATTTAAAAATTATAACACACAATGTATGTAACATAGTTTGCCTTTGTGGGTTGTCACAAACGAGCATCAAATCCAAAAGTCCGTAGGGCACGTGACTCAAAATCTAGATTCTATATGACGGTGATATTTAAAAATCCAAAATCAATAGTCTATGAGCTTACATTTTCAAAGTAATAAAAAAAAAATTGAATTACATTTAAAAGTCCCAACCTTATGTTCATGTGTGCTTAATTTAAATATTGCGATTTTAACTATTAATAGTTATTTTTTAAAAAAATATTTTACTATAAATATTATTTAATAATTAACGAAAATGTAATAAAACTGCATCGTGTCACTATTTTTGAATAAGTTGATAAAGGAAAAACATATACAATATTTACATGAAAATAAGTACAAAGTATATATTAGTCACTGTTTTGCTTTTCTTATCTTCTATTTAAATATTATATATATATATATATATTAATTCATATAAATCAATGCTACATCACACTTATTTTATATTTCTATTAGTTATTGAATAAATTTTAGGTGAAAGATTTGCTTT
>PYAF01005373.1:887009-898055 GCA_007407185.1 Glycine tomentella | reverse complement strand
ATAAATATATAATTCAAAGTATTATATGACCATCTAAACATAATGATGATCTCATTATTATGAAAAGCTTATATAATAATAATAATAATAATATTTATATTTATATTTACTTGGGTAAATTAGTATGTTTTTGTTTTTAAACGTTTTATAAATTTCCCTTTTATTTTCCTAAACAATTTTTTTCAACATTTTGTCGAAAGATTAAATATATATAATTTATAACAAAAAGTACACATAATTATCCTCTAAAACTTTTTTTTTTTGTAATCTTACAAGTGGTTGCCAATATAACTATTACATCATTAGTTAATGTTGTTATTTGATACTAAAGGATTAAAACTACTAATAGATCGGAAAAGGGTAATAATCGAAATTACAAAAAAATAAAAAAAATTAGAGAGTAAGTAAAATTTACAAAATAAAAATAAAAATATAATTAACCCAATTTACTTATATGGATTGCGTCGTTAAGTTTAAATTTGGTACCCAATGCACTTTTAAAAAAACATTAAATTATTTTTACATAATTTTGATCCATGGTGTGTAAACTTAATACTACTGTCTGGGTAACCATAGACTCCCGACGACTCGACGAGTGAGTTATTCTATTTCTACCAATAAATACAATTAAGCTCAAGGAATCTGTTTAATATATATATTAAATTACAATTTATTTTTATTTGTTGAGAGAAAAATTTGAATTACAGTATCAATAAATGAACAAGATAAGATTTAAAAAAAGTTTTCTTTCAAATTAATCAACTTCGACATGAGTGGTAAAAAGTACTGCAATAATAATGTTGAACTTTTTTCCCCGATAGTTGAAACAATTTATTAAAAAAGAAGAGAAACGCTTATATAACTTCACTTGATTGAAATTCTTTTGATTAGCAGGTGCATTTTTAAAGTTAAAATGTTATAAACTTTCTATTAGACTTTTTTTTTTTTTCAAATGAAGGAAAAAGAGAGAGATTATAATCAGGTACAACATCATCTAATAACAACTCTTGTAAATTATTTGGAGGAAACTTCAACTCCATAAGCCAAGACCCCGAATGAGGTCCTAACTTGGCGAGAAATTCTGCACATCGGTTCTTCTCCCGCAAGGAGTGGTAAAATTCAGACTCCAGTCCTCCTTCACAAAGTTCCTGATACTCTCAATTATCGTTGCATTGCATAATGATGATAAGATTACACTTCATTCTTGAAGAGGTTCACATCAGGTAACTAGTCTGAAACACAAATTTATGAAATTCCTACTTAACTCACATTTTTTTTCTCTTTTTACGAAAGACTACCTTTGATCTTATATGAAATTATCTTTAAGTGATTAAATTAAAATATATCAATTTTCAATATATTTGTGTTCCGGTCATATATAGGTCACCTTAACTAGAGAACAAGCCTAAAAATTATCTATAACCAAAACATTCAAAAGTATGTTGTGACTCCTAGGGTTCCTAAAGGCATATTAATACTCAACTTAAATTGGTGACTAATTCCTTATTATTTGGAGTTGCTTCTATGTATTGTAAAAGGAGAGATGAGAACTAACCCCATATCATAGGAGGAACGTCTATTTGTGGCATTCTTTGTGGTATTTGGAGGGATATTTAATTATAGACTACACTAATTAGTTTAAAGAGATCAATTTTAAAGAGGTCGATCTTAAAAAGGTCGGTCTAAAACTTAAAAGAAAGTATAATTTAAAATATATACAATGTTTCCGTGAATGATTGTTTCAACCTTAATAAAAAAGGATTGGATGCATCAAGAAAGAAAGCAAGACTATGAGGAAGAAATAAAGAAGGGCTTCACTCACTTTCACCGAAAAAACAAACATTTGATGCTTGGAAAATGTCAATCAACCGATTTAGCTACACAAGCATATTAAATTGTTATAAATTGCTCCTAAGAGCTTTAAAAATCGACCAAACCAGAATGCAGTTAGATTACCACCAGGCACTAAACATGGATAAAGATGGTAGGTTGTTTCGTGTGAGGCATATTTTCCCGTCTACCATTGCTAACTCCCAATGCAAGCACCGAATAATCTTATGCCCAAAATTGCCTATTTACTTGTGCAAATTTTAAATATTTGGCAGCGGGTAGAAAGGAAAGTGTGGTTCACATGGGGCAACATGGCAATTGGGTCAAATTGGGAGTTGTTTGGTGGAAGTTTGAGCATTTAAGAGAGGAAATAGTTATGGGTTTGTTTTGTTGGATGAAGCTGTCCTAAAACCGCAAAGTGCCATTAACTTGGACACGCATTCCACAGATACATCCAAAACAAACACAACACAAATCAATAGCCCGCGCGCGCATAAGCGGTGACTTTGAAAGAGTCAACTCCTTTAGACGGTGTCGCTTTTATTGTTACCAATTTTCAACCTCAAGTTCCGCTGACGCATTCACAAACATCATAGACATAGAATAAAGACATATGTACTTTAAGAAATATAATCTCTCCTAAACTTTAAAAAATATGATAAATTCTTAAAGAGATAGGTTAAATCCATATTTTAAAAAAAATTTAAGGATTAAATTCATCTATATAAATGTATAAGTTTGATTAAAATCATATTTTTTTCTATTTTTTCCCCCTTAAACTTGACTGATACTCTCGTTTGTCATAAATATAACAAACACCATGCATACTCCTCTATTTCATTTTCCATGCTTGACTCTTAGGCTTTGTTTGGGAGAGGGATTTTGGAGGGGAAGGGAGGGAAGGAAAAGGTTTAGATGGTGTCATCTCCTTGTTTGAGAGTTTTAATTTTTGAGAGAAAGGATTTGAGGATTTTTAAAACTCCTCCAAAATCCTCCAAAGCCTAAAAATTGTTGTTCCCCCAATTTGGGGAGTTTTTTTGAAGGAAAAGTAATTAAAATTACTATTCTACCCCAACTACAAATTCCAAAATATATTAAAATATATTTTTAATATATTTTTACATTTAAATTATATAATTTTCATATTTAACATCTTATTAAATCTCAATTTCCCTCTCTTAATATATTTTTAACTCCCAAATAAGGAGGAAGGAACTTCCCTCATTTTCCTCCCTTTCCTTCCCCTCCCTTCCCCTTGAATCTCTTTCCTTTCCTTCCCCTCCAAACTCCCAAACAAAACCTTAAGGTTTACATATATTTTCCCGTCATTTTACATGATAGACACGAGATATTTAAAAAACTGTATTATTTGTGATAAGATATGATCTCCAATTCTCACCTTTAAATTAATATCAATGATCAATGTTGTCAAATGGACTAGAGTACCGATCCCTGGTACTCTATTTAATTTTTCCGCCTTTTAAAAAATGACCATTGTATGATGCCATGCCACTTAATATTATCTTTCATTTACATAGACTAACAATTCTGTTTACATGATACACTAACGATAATTAGCATTACAAAAATTGGCTTATCGGACACACTTAACAGTGAAACATATATAATATGAATGTTTTGTACTGAGTGTGCCAAATTAGCCAATTACTCTATTTTCAAAATGGTAGTTGTCTGAGCACTTAATATATCTACAAATTAAATGTGCCAAAGTAGTCAATACTCTTAATTCAGATTGAAAGCTTGAAAACAACAATGAATGATAGTTGTAATATGATATCGTATTAAGTTGATGCTAACTCAGCAAAGCAGTAATTAAGTTGATTGATTGGATTTTTAGAGTACTTCAATCAGGAAGCTGACTTTTGAGATCATTAAATAGTACTATATAAGTGATGTTATTGTCATTGGCACTTGAATGATGTTACCTTCTGATTTTAAAGACAAACAGGAAGCCTACTTTTTTTTTAGAACACAAACAGGAAGCCTACTTATGGATATAGTAAATGGCAATAATCGAATTGAATAAATTAAGTACAGTGCTTAGGGCAAACTCTAGCAAACATCCAGAACCATTGAACTAGCTTGTCCCCAAAATATGTGCAATTCCAAATTTAGTTGGCTTTAAATATATTAATAAAACAGAAACGTGGCACTCTTATATAATCTCAAGCTTTCTCTTTAATAATCAAATTTACTTCCACAGTTTAAGTTTTGCACCATCAGATTGAACGTTTCAACCACCGACTATTTTGAAATCCCGTCATTGAGTAATCTTTGTAATGAAATTTTATCCCATTTACTTTTTATTTTTAAATTTATTTCAATTGCAAACACTTTTTAACAATATATTCATATACTATTACTAATTAGAATACATTAATTTTATTACTAGACGCTACACAATTAATACAAGATTATTCTTTCTTAATTATTAGTCTCGAATTCAAGTAAATAATTAAAAAAGTAAAAAAAAATATTTTCCCAACCTTTTAATTAGTCTCCATTTTTATTTTTTTTTGGTAGTGAAAATTTAGGGAAAGATAATGGCACCCCAATCTAAGATGGGAAAGTTTATAGGCTCAAATAGCACTTACATAAATATTTATATTTATCTCATCAAAGAGACAAGTGAAAGTTCAAACTTGCAATTTGATCAAATATGAAATCCTGTCTTACTCCACTAGACCAAACCCTTGGAGTCAACTAGTCTCTCTATTCTACTCATGTTTAAGATTTTTTTTCTCCAAACAAATTAAGAATAACAATAAACAAAATATTTATTGAAATAATTTTATTAAAATATTATTATTCTTGATAAATGCATTACTTATAAATAATGGATGATTCAGAAGGGTGGTTGAAAAATTAATAACACAATACTAAAAAAACATTAAAGAAAAAACATTAATTGATGTAATTTATTTGTGACAAATTTAGAATAAAAGTTGTAATATTTCATTGACAAATAATAACACCCATTAATATGATTTTTTTTAAATGCTAAAACATTGAACATTTTGAAATGAAGGGATTAGTTCATGATGTTCTCTCTTCTCTTCTTTAAGTATGACTTTCACTCGCAGGCTTCTATACTTAATTATTTTTAGTTTTTTAAAATATTTATGAAATATTAAAATTATTCATACATTATAATAAGTAGATCACATTAATTCACTTCAATTTAAATAGATTTTAATTTGCTGAAGTACAAGAGTGATGAAGTCCAAAATTAAGTAAAAATGAAAAAATTGAGCACCATATAAGTGAGGAGAGTACTCATAAACATGAGCCTTAAAATTTTGAGTTAATGTGTGATGTTAGATTCATTTATATGATTACTCATGGTTCATTGGTGTAAATCTCCATGGTATTTACCCATGTCGGTCGCATAACAATTGGTATCAGAGCTGATGATTCAACCAAGTGATCGGCTCGAACAAGTAAGATAACGGCGGTGGATCCTAGATTTGGGGGTCCCTTGTATCGAAAGCCTTCCTGACAGTGGGTCCAGGTGGCAAGTCCTGTGGGTGGAGCGACGATGCAAGTATCTAGAGCATGTGGACTCTAATGACCACCATTGAATACCCATGAATGATAATAATTTCCACTCGAGGGAGAGACTACCATGTAAAAAGACTTACACTTGAGGGAGAGATTGTTGAATTACAAGTGTGAGGTGAAGTCTCACATCGAGTAAAAATGGAAAAGTTGAGCACCATATAAGTGAGGAAAAGACTCATAAACATAATCCTTAAGGTTTTGGATAAAGGTGTGGTGTCAGGTTCACTTATATGGTTGCTCATGATCTATATGTTAACTTCCATTTGTTATCGTTAATGAAATAGCCTACGTGACACATTCAGGGACGAATTTGTCAGTGCTCTACACATTCAAGGACAAATATGACTATTTATCCAAAATATAATTTAATCTTCATCTTCTTTCCTTTTTTAATCGTTGCAAGTATAACATTACAATAAGTAATTAAAAAAATAGGAAAACAAACGTAATAATAAGCACAATATTGATTAATAAACATAATTTGTTCATTGCTCTGAAATTTTTAATGTGACAATAAATTATCCAAAATATGAGACTCGAACAAAAATGCATAGTCATTAAATTAATCATTACAAAAAAATGAGATCTAACTTGATTTTATCACTATCTAATGTTGTCACAATAGAAATTTCAGAACAAGAAACAAATTATGTTTATTAATCAATATTATACTTATTATTATGTTTGTTCTAATTTATGCTTATTTTTATTTTTTTAAGTGCTTATTGTAGTGTTGTAAAAACCGATCCGGACCTGCCGGTCGGGCCAGAACACAGTGGCCAAACTGGGTCGGTTCCGTGTTCGGACTGGAAATGCAACTGACCTGGGTTGGCCCGGGTTGATCCGATCAAACCCAGTCGAGTTACCGGTTGGAACAGTCCGACCCGACCAGGTTTCCATTTTTTTTTTTTTGGAAAAAATTGAAAAATGTTTGGATTCTTTTTTAAATTTTGGAGTATAGATAGATTTTTCTTATTTAAATAATGTTAGTTATATACTTATATATAACATATACCTATATAATTTTGAATTTGTAATATATATTGGGTCAAATCGGACCAATTATTGGCCCACCAGTTGGACCACTGATCCACTACCTCGACCGAGTCAATGACCGGACCGGATTTCACAACTATGACTTATTATAATATTATGCTTGTAACTATTAAAAAAAGAGGAAAGATGAAGATTAAATTGTATTTTGGATAAATAACCATTTTCGTCCCTCAATGTGTAGAATATTGACAAATTTGTCCTTAAATGTGTCATGTATGCTCTTTCATTAACGATAACGGACAGACATTAACATATAAATAAGTTTGTCACACTTTTTTACTTTTGGGGACTAATAAAATTTGAATTTTCATCTTTCAAAAATGAATTTATTAGCACTTTACGTATTTAAGAATAAAAAATAATTATTTATCCAAATTATTATTAAACCTTATATGGGGGGTGGCTGATTGTGTATAAGTGTGAAACTTTTTTTTTATTGTGGCGTATGGGATGGAAACTTTACTTTCAGAAAGAAACCAAGTGAAAAGGAGGAGAAAGAATTTACTACTGAACAGAAAGCAGACGTGTAAGCATCCCTTATTTTTAGTTCACCAATCAATAACGTGTGATTTTGACCCAAACTTGTGGACTGTTTACCGATCTAATTAAAACGCATGGCAGTGCTGTACTCGTACGTGTCTATATATAAATGAATGAGAAATGAGAAATATGACTAGAGGAGGATTCATAACACCTTCTTTTAAATATATTTTTAATTTATTAACACTTATTAAAATCATAAAATTAAAAAATAATTATTATATATGATGTACAATCCAAAAATATTTATTTTTTTTTAGTAAATTTTAACCAATTAAATAAATTATATAAAAAAGAGTATATAAGACTACTCCTTGTCATATGACAATACACTTTCAAAACACAAAGTGGCAAAGCAGCAATAACGAGGAAAGAACAAGGTCAAAAAACACACGTGAGTAAACCCAGTTGGCTTGGCTTATTCAATGCCCCCGCATGTAACAATTAAAAGTTCGTTGGGGTAGTTGTATCGACTATCCTCCCCTTCCTCCTCTCAACCTTTAAAACCCTGCCATCTTTCATTATTTTGCAACCCATTGGATCTTCTTCTTCAAATTCACACACATTCTTATTAGCCTAACATACTCTCTTTTCCAAAGTTGAATACTTTATCAAAAAAGCTTTCCCTTTGAGAAAGAAAACCCAAAACCAGTCTTTTGATAATTTTGAGCAGTTGCATTCCTTGTGGTCCCCTCAAAAGTAGTTTCAAAGAGTTCCTCTTCCTCCACAGGTATCATGGCAGATCAAACCCCGGGTTCAGGAACCGTTTCTGTTGAAGCTTCTGCACGAGAAAGAAGGAAACTTCCAAACTTTCTCTTATCTGTGAGACTTAAGTATGTGAAGCTTGGTTACCACTACTTGATCTCCAATGCTATGTACCTTTTGCTCATACCCCTTCTTGGTGTAGCTTCTGCTTATCTATCAACAATCTCTTACCAAGATGTTGTTCAGATATGGGAAAATCTCAAGTTCAATCTCGTCTCAGTGACTCTATGTTCCAGTCTCATAGTATTCCTTGTCACCTTTTACTTCATGAGCCGTCCAAGGGGTGTTTACTTGGTGGATTTTGCGTGTTACAAGCCAGAGCCAGAATGCACTTGCACAAGGGAGATTTTCATAAACAGGTCTGTGGAAACTGGTGTGTTTTCAGAGGAGAACTTGGCCTTTCAGAAGAAGATACTTGAGAGGTCTGGTTTGGGGCAAAAGACTTACTTGCCCCCAGCAATCTTGAGTGTCCCTCCAAACCCTTGTATGGCTGAAGCAAGGAAAGAAGCTGAACAAGTGATGTTTGGAGCCATTGACCAACTTCTGGAGAAAACTGGGGTCAAGGCTAAGGATATTGGGATTTTGGTAGTGAATTGCAGCTTGTTCAATCCCACACCTTCTCTCTCTGCAATGATTGTGAACCACTACAAGTTGAGAGGGAATATCCAAAGTTATAATCTTGGTGGCATGGGTTGCAGTGCTGGACTAATCTCTATAGACCTTGCCAAACAGCTCCTCCAGGTTTGTTTTGCACTTCTTTAATTTCTTTCAAAAAATTTAGTCATTTCTTCTTAAGTCATAATACTACCAGTTATGCTCATGATCATTTAGCTCTCACTTCATATCTATTTTAATTTGTAACTGTCTATATTGCATGACTCTATGGTCTATATCTTCATGTGGCCAAATCAAAAGGAGTTCATTATTCATGTAATAGGATGTTCAATATAAACATCCGGTGGGGCCACATGCATAAATGTTTCTTGTGGCAATTTTCTGCCCGAGCTGTCCACATGTCCAGTTGGTCATGTTCTTTGTCAATATTGGTGGCAGTTTTGTTAGGTTAGCGATTTTGCCACCCTATTTAATACGGTACACGAGCGACAGTGTCCAAATGAAATGGACCTTTCGTGGATGTGTTTACATATGCCTTAACAAACAGTTGTTCATTTGTACAATTGGGGGAAATGAAGCTTAATTTCAAATTAAAACACAGTATCATTAAATTGAAAGTTATAAATGATCTTACTGTATATACCTAAGGATCCTGTTATCTATGACATTTATAATAATAGTGACTGGAGCAAAAGAAATTTAATTTATTGATAGTTTTGGACATATTAGTCAATTTTAGTGATTATCTCAGGATTGCTCTATAGCAAAATTTTAAGGGCCGGCTATTAACTTTTTTATGATAATTTATACATACAGGCTCATCCAAACTCTTATGCCTTAGTGGTGAGCATGGAGAACATCACTCTCAACTGGTATTTTGGCAACAACAAATCAATGCTAGTCTCAAATTGTCTCTTCAGAATGGGTGGAGCTGCAGTCCTCCTCTCCAACAAGTCTTCTGATCGCAGAAGAGCCAAATACCAACTGATCCATACAGTTCGTACTCACAAGGGTGCAGATGACAAATCATATGGTTGTGTCTTCCAAGAAGAAGATGAGAAGAAAACAATTGGTGTGGCACTCTCAAAGGACTTAATGGCTGTTGCAGGAGAAGCCCTCAAGACCAACATCACAACACTTGGCCCATTAGTCCTTCCCATGTCAGAGCAGCTCCTTTTTTTTGCAACTTTGGTGGCTAGAAAAGTGTTCAAGATGAAAATAAAGCCATACATCCCTGACTTTAAGCTAGCTTTTGAGCACTTTTGCATCCATGCTGGAGGAAGAGCAGTGTTGGATGAGTTGGAGAAGAATCTAGAGCTCTCTGATTGGCACATGGAGCCTTCAAGAATGACACTAAACAGGTTCGGCAATACTTCTAGCAGTTCCTTGTGGTATGAATTGGCCTACACTGAAGCTAAAGGAAGGATCAGAAAAGGTGACAGGACTTGGCAGATTGCATTTGGTTCAGGGTTCAAGTGCAACAGTGCTGTGTGGCGTGCATTGAGGACCATTAATCCAGCAAAGGAGAAAAATCCTTGGATGGATGAGATTCACGAGTTTCCTGTTCATGTGCCCAAAGTGGCAACCATTGGTTCCTAAGTTAAAACCTCTTGCATTTTTTTGGGAGGAGGAAATTTAATTGAGGTTTTCATAGTTAATCTTAGGAGGTGTGCAAAATTTAGAAGAGGAAGATTACTCCCAGCTGATTTGATCTTCTGCTAGTATGTTCAAGTTGTAAGAGTGTGCATACAATTATTGTCCAATGAAAACATTTATTACACGATTTTTCATAAAATGTATTACTACTTGACCTTTCAAAGGTTCATGAAATTTGATTTTTTAAGTTGCCTATGGAGCTAAGGGGCTGTATTAGACAAAGAAAAACGTATGGAGAGTTATTGCTTATCGAGCTGAGGGGCTGTAGTAGTAGTACACGTACAGTGACAATATTGTTGGATAAATTGATCGATTAGATGCATAATTAATGTTAAGCATGCATCTAAGATCTGACACTTAATTAGGATACACAACTTTCGTTGAAAGCTCAAAACTAGTAGATAGGATTTTTATTTAATGGTCTTATATTAAGAAATTAATAAATATTTTTTTACTTAAATTACATTAGGGATGCATTAATTAGAAATTATACCAATGAATGTATATTTATCACATTTTTTCGTAAAATCCTTTTTTTTTTGTAATTTCATTATGTGTCTTAGCCTCTAAATTCGGACCATTGTTAGCTTTCTCTAATATTTTAATCAAAACAAAGATAAAAAAGTAATCAGTTTAATCCCAAACAATTAATTTATTCAACTAAAAAATTAATAGAAATTGGAACATTATTAGTCTGATTAATTAATTAAAAAAGTAATGTTAATTTAATCTCAAGTTGAAGTCCTTGAATGAAATTGTCTTAAATAATGAAGAGTTTTCATAATAATTTTATCTAACCCGAACATAGTTATTTTTAATTAAAAAATGCATGTGATCTATATTAAAAAAAGACTTTACTGCTATAATTTTACATATGTTAAGAAAAAGGATTTCATGTTCTTTGAAGAAATTAATTTTTGACACAACTTTCTTTAAATTAAATAATCAAACTGATGCATATGTATTTTTTTTTACTGCAAATGCATGTATATTTAGAGAACT
>PYAF01005373.1:859609-882889 GCA_007407185.1 Glycine tomentella | reverse complement strand
AAAAAATTTCGTTTTATTTTTCTCTCGATGTATTCAATCTTTTTCTTTTTATATCTGCCTTTACTCCTCTTTCTATTATCTTGTTTCTCCCACTTAGTCACAAAATATTAATTAATTGCCTATATCTGATACATGCATAAATAAAATAATAAATCTAATATGTATTATTAATCTGTATAACATAAACTTTAGACAATAATAATAAGTTGTTGTAATATTGAATTTCAAATTTAAAATAAAACTTAATTGCGGAAGCAAAATTTAGTATACATAATCATTAGAAACAAATTTCATAGCAACTTATAAAATTAACAATAGGTCAAGTGTTGTGACGATCACACTAAAAATCACTTCATGATTCTTGACAAACTCTATCTTGAAACCTACATCCATTAATTAAAATAGTCATATATAATTAAGAATAAGAAAAAAATATATTTTCATTTATTTTAGAATCAGAAAGTTATCCAATAATTCTCATAGACGTAGGAGGCGCACAAATGCATAGGTATACATACAATTTTGATAATTAAGATTAAAAATATACTCTAATATCACAAACATAAAAATAAGGAGAAAGAAGCAAAAAAAAAAAAGGTGATGGTAGGAATTTTTTAAAAACTTGTAAAACTAAATAATAATTTTAAAAAATTGTAAAGTGAAAACATAAATTTCAAAAATACGTAGATATATCCTTAATTTTATTTTTTAAAAAATATTCACTCCAATATGACCAAAAATTATGATAAAAAGAATGAGAGAAAAAAGGCTATGACAAAAATTAATTTTTTAAAAAATATAAAATTCAAAATAATTTTTAAAAATAAAAAAATATATATATCCTTAATTTTGTTTTATTTTTTAAAAAATAAGGACAAATAAGGAAAAATGATAAAAGAAAAAAGAAGAAACATAAATTTTAGAATACTAAAACCAGAAAAAAAAATAATTTATTAAATATATAAAATTATCAAAAAGGAAAATAAAATAATTTTAATTTTTTTAGAAATACATCATAAATATTAAACCAAATTTTAAAACTGATTTTTTAAATAAATAAAAATTAAAAATCATTATGATCAGATATTACTTCTTAATTTTGAAACTAAAACTGATTTCAAACTAATTTTGTAAACTGCAAAGCAAGGTTTGTAATATCCATTTTTAGCTCTGCATCATGGTCACCTATGAAAATAAGAAAGGGTATGATAAGTAAGAAAAATATTTTTTAAAAATTTGTAAAACAAAAAGAAGGAAAGTAAAAGAATAAGAGAAAAGAAGGAAATCCCATAAAAAAAAAGAGAAAAAAGGAAGGGAAAAAACTTACAGATGAAGGAAATAGAGAAAAAAATAATTGTGCATAACTGGTTTCATATATGTATTATGAATGTTGATGTTTTTTTTCGTATTTTACTGGATGAATGTTGATGTTTAATCCCTACAAAAAATGCAAAAGCTAACTATCATAAAATAAAAGACAAGACAAGAAGTATAACCAAAAATAAGATAAAAAAAAGGTATATGCTATGACATTTCTGTTTGTAAAGATCTTGAGATAGTTTATTTCATATATAATTACATATTTTCCGAAATTATTTTTATAGTAACAATCCAAATATAAATTCTCACCTTAAATACTAAAATTTAAGGAAATTCTGATTTCTTTAAAAAAATTGGAAAATTAATTTATTTATGAAAAATGCTTATTTCTTTAAAAAATTAATAAAATTTTCAAAACTAAAAGCATGAGTTAATCTTTTAAAGAGAGAAAAAATAAACTTAACTGGATATGATGACAATCTAGGAAGACCTGTTAACATGTAACAATTTCTATTCTCTGACTGGATCATAGAGTAGGAAAAAAATGTCTTTAAATTTTTTGAACTCTTGTCACGACTGCCTGAAAGCCTATATAAGTTGTCGTACTGCATGCATATATTTTCTTCTTCGCCTCTTCCACACTACATAAATATATAAAATTGGTGGCTTTAAAAAATTCACGTGAGAAATTTACGTGGTTGATAAAAATGAGATAATATTAGTAGAGAATAGTAACCCGCTTGCATTGCAAATACAAAGAGAACCGAAACAAAAAGCCAAATGGATCAAATCCAAAATCTGAGAGATTAATCATCAAAAGAAACAAAGAAAATAACCTAATAGTTTATGAAATAAATATTTGAAAAAAATAAAACAATAGGGTCACAAAAGGATATATTACCTAGTTGTAGATATTATACTTTAGAATGACCCTTTCAACAAAAAATATACCACGTTGGTTCGTTGAATTAGGAGAAGCACTCCGATCCCAATATCTGGTATCTGCACATAATCCAATGCTGCTGATATTTTAAATCCAAAACATTGAGAAAATAAACATAGTTGTCGTGATGCTTAATATGAAGTGAAAGAGAAACATATATAACTTGATGGACTAATTACCTGACTCAAGCATCCGGTGACAGAGACAATAAATTGAAAAAAAGACATGGCAAACTGAAACAAAAATAAATTCTTATCCCAGTGGTATCAAATGGAGGGATCGTTTTGGTTAATGTAAAAGGAAATATACAAACAAAACAAAAAAAGTTATTATATGAATTGAGGGATATTGAGAGCCTTCTTGAGACGTCTGCCTCCATATGTAATTGATGAAATTGAGAGCCTTTTTGCATTCGATGTTGTATCTGATTATAGAATTTGTAGAATGGAAGTGGTGTGGGAATATGCCCCATCTTGGTTCAAAGTTCTTCCATTTTTTACTCCAATGAATCCACACATTCATACATCTTAGCCATTCCCTTCCTTTTGCCCTAGCAAGTCAGAGCAAAAAATGAGAGAACACAAGAAACCAGTTGAAAGTTTGAAACACGGAAAAGTGAGAAAAACTCAGACTACACATTACAACAATGATATTCTTGTCCCAGAGACTCAAATCTCCTACAGAGAATATTCTCTATTCTGAAACTTATATATATAACCATAATAATAATAAAAACAAAAAAAACGAAAATAATAATAATAAAACAAAAAAGAAAGAAAGAAAGAAAAACAATAATAAAACAAAAAAAAGAAAAGAAAGATAATAAAACGAAAAAAGGGAAAGAAAGATAACAAAATGAAAAAAGAAAAAAAAAGTGAAAGGAAGATAATAAAATACAAAAAAAAAGTAAGAACAATAATAAAACTGAAAAAAGAAGAAAAAATAATAAAGATAATAGTAGAATGAAAATTATAAGAGGGGAATGTCTGGGCATCAATAAATACACAAAAAATTGAAGAGAAACAGATTTTAAGGAGGCAAAATGAGTCAATAGCATCGTGTCATTTGACATTATAAGAAAGATGATGGATCTCTAAATATCCCTTTATTCCTTCCTTCTCCTCTCTTACTTTCTCCCTTCTTCTCTCCTTAGTTCTTCTTTCCCTCTCTTCTCCATTTTCTTCTCATCCTTTTATATTGTTTTTTTGTCTAAAATAAAATAAAAACTATTTACACCCCCACTTTTACATATACAACCTCTTACCTTTTAGACTTGACCCATTTTCTTGTTAAGTTTAAAATAATAAATGACGCTAGTTACACCCTCTTCATTACACATACACTCATTTCACTTTGGGCCTAGCCCATTTTTGAGACACTGTTAGTTACATCCCCTTTCTTCATGAATGCACCCTGCCACCTAGATTGATGATCAGATTTGCCATGTTAGTACTCTGTCAATGTTGACTAAGTCAAGGTCAATCCTTTGACTTTGACCTCCAAAAATAAAAAATAAGTTAATTAGTAGACAATTTTTTTTATTTAGTTTTTCTGTTTGTCTCTATTATTAATTTT
The DNA here is from genome assembly GCA_007407185.1 of Glycine tomentella. Taxonomy (NCBI): domain Eukaryota; kingdom Viridiplantae; phylum Streptophyta; class Magnoliopsida; order Fabales; family Fabaceae; genus Glycine; species Glycine tomentella. Next base: position 879,051 of record PYAF01005373.1, on the reverse strand, counting down.
ATTCTTCAATTATATAGTCTTATCATTGCCTAATTAGCTAATTTAATTAATAATATGTTGTAAATATCGCACTATTTATTTTATTTTCCTCCACGATTCAACCTTGCATCCTTAATTACTAAGTGTACTTCTCACTTCTATTTTATCCCTCTCTATTCTCATTTGATTTATTTGACCACGTAATGCTATGTCAATTATTCATTTTCTTTTGCAATTCCGCATTAGTAATTTTTATTACGTACTTACGTTTCATGCACTCCATGCTGGATCTCCGACTCGCTTGGTGGTATTTCAATAACATGTGGATAAATTTTGTGAATGTCATGCTGGGTCTCCAACTTGCTTGACTTCACAAAGTTTATCACAACCCAAAATCTTTTTTCTAAAAAAAATACTCAAATAAATGGTCACTCAATTCTCATTTTTCTCCACAAAAATTATGCATTACTCGAGATTGCTTCAAGGTCCAATGCCTTAAGCGATTCTCTCCATTTTTTTCTTAAAATTCAACGTCGTTTCAAGGATCAACGCCTTGATGACATTTTTATCACGCAATTAAAACAAATCTTTCAAAAAAATAAAATCAACCTAATACACAAGCCGTTTTTTTACCCAAATAACTACATAAATCTATTTTCTCATTGCACTTGAGGATACATAGGAGCGAGAGTAAACCGATTATCGACCTAAAAATATATAAAAATACTCTCATTTCTAAAAAAAATTCTTTCTTTTTCTGAATAAACAAAATATAACAAACATAATTCATGTTCTTAAGGGAAGATAAATAATTTAAAAGTCACTTTATTTTTAACACATTTAATTAAAGATTGTTGTCTTCACAACGAACATGTGGGGTGCTAACACCTTTCTTGCGCATAAACGACTCTCGAACTCCTTTTCTCATAGACCATTTCTTATATTTCTTGATTTTCTCGACTTTTTTTAAATAAACGTTGGTGGCAATTCTCCCAATTTTTTCATTTTTTTTAGAAAAACTCTCTCTATCATTTTTTCATCGCCGTCCCATTGTGGCCCACGTTGCATAGTTACTATCATATTTTCTAACTCATTCTTTTAAATACATGTTTAATTATTTAAAGTTGATTGAAAATTATAAATTTTTAAATGTGGTTTCTTATTTAATAAGCGTTGTCTTAATTTTATATTTTTAATAAATTTTAATCGATAATAAAATATATATTAAGAAAAGTGTGATGAAAAAATGTTGCTCGAACTCAATCAACTCATCCTAGTCTGTACGTTTAGCCGGTTTAGGCATCATCCCTTCACGGCTTCACCTCACTCAAGGCTCGTTAATAAAAAAATTAACAAGTGGGAAGTTTTTTTTCTTTTTCTGGTAATAAAAAATTAAGAACTGATTTGGTTAACACTTTTTGAGATTGAAGTGAGCCCGAATTGGTTAACACTTTTTGAGTCGAAGTCTCTCTTAGTATTTCCTTGCCCTTTAGCATCGGCATCTCTCTCCCATCATCAACTTGACCCATCATCTCATCTCATCCATCAACAAAATTAAAAAGGCACAATTTTTTTGCTATGCATCTTTGATCTTTCCACCCATTCCATCCAATCGAATAATGTCAAAAGCTAAAGTAAGCATGCCAAAAATCTACAATCAAGGAACAGAAACAAACATAATTAGTGTCATGATTACCATGTGCCTAAGTGTTGGGGGGATTGCTGTTTTTGGTAGTCTTTTTGCATTACTAGACTTCACGTTTGCATGTGCTAGTTTCAATACTAGCTCAACACATACTTGATTTTGGTTGGTAGAAGGTAGAGATCGACTAGGAAAAGCTATATCTAATGACTAACAAGATACTACTGTTGGAAAAATATAGTGCACTCGTATAGAATAAAATAAACTAATAAACCTTAATTATAAATTATAATTTATTTAGCTAATGGGAAATGGCTTCTTTATTTTTATGGATTACATAAACTGAGTTTGAAGTTAGAGGATGATGTTAGTAGTTATAATATTCACGCAAAGCTTATTTATTGGAATGGAATGGGAAGTTCCCTTCTGATCCCTACAAATTGTCCCTTGGAAAGAGATAAACTATTTATTAAAAACTGAATTTGATAATATTAGTTTATATGTCATTCATTCAACTAACAAAGCATCGTACGTGTTGAATTGTTTTTAAAAATAATAAATAAATATACTGTTATAATAAAACTAGAGGTTGCTTTACTTTGAAAAAGTTGATAGTAAGAAACATTTAAAAAAACTAACGAGTTTACATTCAAGTTTTATTACTACTAGTATAGACAAGAGTAACTGTGCACATTAAAGGTAGACACCACGAACACGAATGCAATTAAAACTACAGATCATCGTATAACGAAATTAGTTAACTATAACCAAACATATAAAGAAGTGATAGAAAAATTTACTTTCATATCAACACTGTAAACAAAATTATACAGTATGTACAATAAGACAAGATTACCTCATACAATGTACTCCCGATAAAGCTATTCAAGATTCTTGCCTAGCGTAATCGTCTCCTGCTTTTAGTAAGTTTAATTTAAACTCATAATGCAGAATAATAGATTAGGTTAACGATACAAAATGAACTAAGATTATTTACATTTACATTATTTCCATTAAACGAATTTAGTAATCACCATATATTATCTGAGACAATGATATTCGCAGCATATCTTTGTTTATTTTTCAGATTTTTTTTTCTGATAAAAATCTTGTTTGAAAAAGTGAGTATCTTATAAGCCTCCAATTCAGGAAAACAAAATATTCTTATAAGCCTTCAACTAATATTTTTATAATATTTGGTCTTGACAGTACAGTGTTTAGATACTTTCTTTATTTAGATTTTTTTTTCATGATTAACATTTAGTCTTAAGTGTACAGCGTTTAGATACTTCCTTTACTTGAGATATTTTTTTTCGTGGTTAACAATGCATATTATATATTTAGGAATTGAGAGCATCTCCGATGCAAGTTTTTTAATGGGTTTCTTCAACTAAGCAACTGTTCCTTACGGATTCTTTAGCGTTGGAGCAAATGATGTGACGATGTTACTTTATCTTTTTTTAATTCTTGTTTACTAATTAACCCTTTTATAGCCTTTTTTTTTTTTTACTAGTTTACACTCTCTTGTTCATAACAGTGGCCATGTTACTTTTACCTTTTTTTTTCCTTTTAAATCACTGTACATCTAATAATCGTATTCTGAGTTAGATAAAATAATATTACAAATAGCTAAAAAATTTCTCCAATTATTTAAGACAGCTGCATAAATTGAAATTTTGAACCCAAAAATACTGGTTAAACTAAAATTTGACCAAAATAACATTACAGCAGTTGATTAACGCGGGGTTGATGGTACTTATTTACTTTTACTAGTGACACTTGTGGTTGGTTGGTTGATTACTTTTATTTTCTACTAGGCCTGAAGTTGGGGGTGGATGGAGGATGCGGTTGCTCTGCAGCTGAAAGTACGTCCTTGAAGTTGAAACTTGAAACCATGGCCGTGATAGATGGAAAAGATTGAGAATTGGTTGGTGGGTGTGGAAAATAATGAAGTGGTGTTGGGGACGAGCTGGGCATGGTGGGATTGCAGACTTGCATGGTACAAAGGAAGACAAAAGGAGTGAGTCGCCATGAAATGGCTCAAGTGGGGTTACATTACAATTTACTACAAGGTTTGTTTCTCATTTCAAGTTTTCATCTTCCCTCTCTCATTTTACCTTGTTTTTTGATATTTTCCAGTGCCTTAGATTTCAAAGTGTCACTTCATTTATTCTCGAGGGTGTTGGGAAATGTTGCAATCCGGGAACTGTGTAATGCCGAAGCAAGAACTCTCCGCACAATTACCTTTAACTTTACCTGGGGAAGCTTTTTGGGGATCCATCTTTAGTAAAGAACTGAGAAGCATTTCCTTTTGATAATGTTACTCTTGTCGACTTCACATTCATCAGCTTTGGTAATTGTTTCCACGTGAACTGAGATGCACAACTTGCTTCAACAAAATCACTCCTTCACTTGTCACAACTCAAATGTTGTTTAAGCCTCTCTCTCTTCTTTTTCTAGTTAATAAATTTTAAATTAAACTCCTCAATTATGCAAGAAGATTGTGAAGTTTATACAAGAAGATGATAATAAAAGTACAGAAAGTATCAAGCATGGTGTTGTGAGGTTGCAGAGATAGCTAAAGAGAAACCAAAAAGTCAAGTTTTCATGGTCATGTGTTGACAAGTGATGCATTCACGATACATATGATCTATAATTTCACCTTGTCCCTCAACCGCTGAAAGTTGTCATTGAGTTACGGCGTGCAGCCTGTCTAAAAAGGAATCATTAACTTATCTGAAATTAGTTAGTGCTGCCCAGTGCCCACCAAGGTGGTTCCACTTGAAATAATTAACTTCACTGTTCTGGCCCATTTTCCTGTTTTGACACGGAGATCATAATTAATGAACTAAATCTTAGTTTAGTCTTTTAAACTCAAGATCCACAAGTGTCATCACATGTTTCTATAAATAATTTTGGCATCAATTAAATTCTTTAATCATGGAAAGTGACATTAAAATTGTTCTTCAGTCTATAGACCGCAAGATTAAGGGACCAAATTGATGTGTTTATAATGCTCAAGAAAATAAATTGATTGTATTAACTTTACATGATAAAGAGACTGAATTGACGTAAACTTCTTTGAATGAATAAAATAGTGACACTTTGTATTTTTGGGAACTGAAATGGAGGTTTCCACTAATTTATTTTGGCGTTTTCAGTAGCAGCTAATAAATTTTAGTTGCCTTGCTGGTTGTGGAGGTAAAACCACAGAAAAGTCTTTGATTCATATCAAATCAGGTGTGAAATTATTGATCGATATTTCTCAATCGCTTCAATAGTTCGAGGTACTTTCGGTATCTCCCTAGCTATATTTAAAGGTCGTTGTGCTATACAGTATTTGTGCTAATAGTTTTTTTTAAGGGAAAAAAAAAAAACTTCAAAGAGATGATGCAATATTCTGTATACAACTCTCTAGTATCAAGGTTATATTAGTTTGTAGGTCATGTTTTGATGTCTAAGACGTGAGCATGCTAATTTGCAGAGGACAATAAATATATGCTATGGGTTTGTATAGACTTGAAAATGATGAAGCCTTTACGGTGCATGTATCTAAACTTGACTTAGTGTGTGACGCTCTATTGCCTTAAAGTTTGTTATGAATTCAGACATAATTTTTCATCATAAACCTATTTATGTTAAATTATCACTGATGAGTGGTAATGTAAACACCAAATACAGTGCCCCATGTTATTCATGGATAAAGATTAGGATAATTTATTGGGCAAAACTTATATAGAATACCTATTAGGTGTTATTTTACTATTCTTCAATTCTGATATATCAAACTTACATATCAGATACCTCAATTTCTTACTACCAGCTTTTGTAAGGAATTTATTAGCATGTTTGGTGAGAACTGTTGCTAAACCTGGTTTCTTATTCACACATAGGTTCTGATTTCTGAATGCGATTAGTGAAAAAAAAATATATATATATATAAAAAAAATAACATATGTAAGTTACTTATGATTATAAGTTGGGAAGCCTAAAGTCCACGCTAATATTATGCCTTTGGACCTTTTGGATGTAGATGCTAATAGTTCTGGCGTTTCACATTAAGTTAATTGCTTACGTGTTTTTTTTTTTCTGCTGCACTTATCCTTCATTACTTACGTGTGTTTTTTTTCTATTTCTTTTATGTGTTGAGGATAATTTTTTAAAAGGGAATCAGAATAAATTAAGATTGAAATGATCTTATGCTTTGCTTGCTAAAGCTTCTGTCAACTGCTATCAATGTTTCATCTTGGTATCCTGAAGTCTTGTTTTAATTTAATGTTGCATTTGGTTGCTTATACATAGTCCGAAGCTGCTTATGGTCTAGAGAATATCATCAATGAGGAGTTATTCAAATAAGTGAAATAACAAAAAGAATAATTTCGCATTGTTTTATATTGGGTGGTTCAACAACATATATGGTCCTACTGGAAATATGAAGGGTGGGTATCCAGTTGTAGATTCTATAGCATATGCTAATGCCACAGAATCTGGGACTGTTGGATCACTATTTTTTTCTAATACAGTAGACAAGGAGAATGCCCTTTATGGGTTCAGCAGAAATTTGGAAGTCATTACTTCCAATGATAGGTTTGAGATCTGGGAGGATTATATATAACTTGGATAATTGGATTTTGTTTTCCTGGGACTTAAGGCTGCTTTTAGTCATTGTTTCACTGTCTCTGTTTTTAATTTTTAAAACAGCAAATTTTTACGTGTATTCATCATAAGCAATAGGTCTCTTTTGATGTTTTTAAATACCTTGTCATTTTGCAATCCTCATTATTTATGCTGATTTAAAAACACAAATTATTAAAAAAGAAAAAACATACATTCTTTCAAATTCTTTGATAATATGATAACTTTATGACTTGTCAACATCATTATTACATAGCATGTTAACACTATCATTTTGACATTAGAGTCTAAAACCATAATTTTAATCTTTAAAGAAATTTTTTTCATGTACAATAACGGCAGTAAAAAAAACAATTTATATATATATATATATATCTATATTATATATAATGCAGGGTGTTTTTATTTTTCATTTTTGTGACATTAATCCCTGTAACTGATTTTAAACAACTAAAAGAAGTATAGAATTTTATTGATAAAGAAAGTATGTGTACCACTTTAAAAAAAAAAATGCAATAATTTTTGTTTAATAAAAATCCTTTACTTTTAGTTGTTTAAAAAAATCTGCCTTAAAAGTTTTGTTTTACAAGTGCCGTAAAAGATAATGGTTACAAAATCATTATATAATGCAGGGTTCAAATGTATCAATAGCCATGGGCCATGGGCATTATTGCATTGACAACCCAATGATCAGTCATATATTGGGCATAAAAAGAAAGGCTTTAAGTTGATGGCTCTTTTGGGTTTTTCTAGGATCCAAACATTAAGCCCAAAATGAAATCTATAACATGGATTCACCGTAGTTACAATGAAGTGTGTACTACGGAGTCGGAGAGGTTGTGCGGTGTGAACTTAAGCAATCAATGAATTATTGTATTCTGCCTCTTCTGTTTCTCTCCTTCCTTCCTGTAAGCTTCCCACTCGTTAAGAAAAATCCTGTTAACCAGTGTTTTAAGAGTTTTGGTCAAAGAATTAATAAATAGTTTTTTATCAGAAATTATATTGATAACACCTCTTTATAAAAAAAGAAAACTACGTTTAATTTCTTAATCAATATTCTACAGATTTATTAATATTTTAAAGAAAACTTATTTTGCTAGGTGAAAAGTACAAATATATTCAAATACTTGCTTTTTTTCCTGAATAAATATATTCAAATACGACAAATGCGAGTTATATAACATTTGCTTACATATTGTCATTTTTCTTTTAGGTTTATATTCAAAATACACAGCTAATCGCAAGATATCTTATTTTCCTAGTACAGATATATCTTTTTCGTTAGGCTGTGGCTGCACAATTTACAAACATGCATTGCTGACATTTCACAACTTATATTATTCAAATTGTCTGCCTGTGTAAATTGTCAGGATATGTATACTACTGACCACCATTAATTTTATTTAGAAGTAGTTTAAAATATTACGTGAAGATGCTGATTTTTTAGGTTAATAAATTTATTAATACAATTGTTGGTTTGAAAGTTTGATAAAGTACGTGCCCATTATTTCCTAGTATAGAATTTTACTTTTAAAATCAGTAATGCGTTGAAAAGTTGAAATATTAGGAAGAATGCACTATATATATATATATATAAATATAATACTTAAATAGTAATACAATTTAAGACAGTAATTAGCTCTAGTGAGCGATTTGGTTTGCATTAGATGGAAGGAACCAAAAAATGTCAAGGTCTCAACTGCAGTTTATGGTTACAACTTACAAGGACTACGGCTAAACCCAGTTAAGGACTTCAGAAACGGCTAAAATTTCATCATTAGCTGCTTTGTTAGGAGTCGAGACCTATAAAACATTACAAAGGAACCCATGTGTAACATGGGAATCTTGGGATTTGTTATTTGGGTCAATTGGTATTGAACAGTACAACGGATATTGCTAAAAAAAAGCTGCTAAACCTTATATACATATATTGAACATAGTAGAAGCTAAATACTAAAAAACAATAAATTTACTGCCTATATGTTCTTTGGCTTTGTCACTAGTGGGTTCCTTTAGTATTTTATTCTGACAAATTTTGTTTAGTGGGGTTATTTACTTTAGTGCCTTGCTTGTTTAAGGGTTAGGCAATTTGATATCAATAAGTTCTGTTGTCTGATATTCTCAGGTGTTGGTGATTTTAGTGTCATCAATGGATTTTAGTAGTAATGTGATTTACTATAGGCCAATGCGATTACGCGTTAAGCTTTGGAAACGAGTTAGGGTAGTGCGGAGTGCACGCTTGTTGAGCCAACGCATAATTGACCGCGATTACGGTGCGGGGTTCCAAGGGGCAGCGCCCCTGGCTGGGGAGTTTTTGTTTAAACTCCATGGGTTATGAATAAGAGGCGGTTAACAATTCAAAATAATAACTACTCCTAACCGCTCTTGGGAAAGGTTAGAAAAATAACTACTCCCAACCGTTCTGATAACCAACGGTTACGATGGTTCATCGTCAAGAGTTGCACTGATTGGAAAGGTTGCGAGCAGTCAAGAGTTGCACTGTTTGGAAAAGCCGAACAGCCAAGAGTTGCATTGTTTGGAAAAACTCCTATATAAGGAGTCATTTGGCCTCAGATTTCAGATATACGAAAAATCATACTTACTCTCTACATTCCTGATCTGTTCTCTATTGCCAGAAGCAGATTGTTCTTCAAAGAATTATCCCAACAAGGATTTCGTGAACCCAGGCAAGAATAGGGTCGAAATACTTTGTTCGGAAAGTGTACGAACACGATTCTTTGAATTTATCCAGGATTATCATACTAATTTTTCTAACATCAGGTGTGCATGAGCTTAAAGCAGATACAAATGTACCAAGTTTTAGGCACTTCTTATATTTACTCAGAAGTGACAAAGTTGGTGAACAGTATTAATGTCAGATAAGTTGCAGGGTGTAAGTTATGCTTTTATGATTCCTGTAGAGCTTAATAAATTAGTTCAGTCTCTACATAGGTGGTTCGATAAGGATCAAACTTTTGATATTATATTAAACTCAGTCTTTAAGATTGAGGCCAGTGTCAGTTAAGTTATAAACTTATAAGCTTGTTTTCTGAACATTCTTTAACACTTTTTAATTGCCTAAAAGGATTATAAAACTATATGCACATAATTAATTGTTAATAGTAATAGAGTTTCCAGTTTTTTCACATCACTTTCTTGAGAGCAGGGCCAAGCCAGCTATGGGAGTAAATGAGGGAAACAAAAGAAGGATAATCTTATCTGGACCACTTATCTGTTTGTTAATCATGAAACAGGAAAATGTATTTTCATGCTTTATTCCTATCTTCTGCAATATTAATTATTCGAACTGTTGATGGGTCGATAGTGTATTATAACTTGTGCTTTTCACACCATCAATTGCTGATTAATGCTTCTACAGTAGGTGCTTTCCTTGACCCTGCAAATCTTTTAGCATTAGCTGTTCCATCACTCTAATGTCATAAGAGTGATGTTACATTTGCACATTCTTTTACATATTCTTATAGAAGTTGTTAAATAACAACATTTCAATAAAATTGTTTCTTGATGTTCTATATTTTTCACATTACTCTTACATAGTTTGTGATTTTAACTGCCTCAAATATATGTATTTTTACATTTTGTAAACCCCAATCATACACTTTAACATCACATCAATATTTTGAGGGGAAATCACATCTTTGTTGTCCTTATCTATATCTGTTTTTGTATGATGGGCGGGGTAGCATAGTAATTAGCTTTAATAATAGAATTTTTAAGTTAAAGTACTTAAAAGGCAAAGTGGTTTTAAAATCATCAGAGGTATTTAGTTGGGAGAAGAATTATTTTAGTCCTATAGGATCAAATATTTTATTGCTTAGATTCCAAACAAAATATTTAGTTGGCAATTTAAGATGCTTTGGACAACACAAAATATTTACTTTGTACTATTATTAGTGGTGAGCCTTAGAACAATGATAAAGTTGTGTCTTGATGACTTATTAATCATGGATTCGAATTTAGAAAAATGATAATTTTCATTTTCTATAATTAATCATCATGATTTATGCTAAAAAAACCACGTCCTCATCGGTGCAAAATACTTTTCCAACAAATAGCAACACTGAAATCTTGTATTCACCAAAACTATTGAATTTAGTTGGCTAAGACACTAATTGCTTCTCACTATTCCTCTATTTCAGAATTTCATACTTTCTCCCTCAAAGTATATTATGGATGAATTAGTTTGTCTCTTTGTTCAAAATGCACTTTGTTAAATTGCTTTTAAATAAATAAATAGTGTAGTAAAATAACGGAGTATTTGTAAGGAATTTCAACCCACCTAGAAACTTCGTTCGAGGTAAGTTTAATGTCGAATAATTGGCTTAACCACCTCACGAAACAGATAGTTCTAATCTGTTGGAGATAAATGAACCAATTACATTGTAATACCAGCTAAGCAGTGCCTCAAAAGAATAGTTTCCTAAATAAATAAATAAAAAAAACCCACTAGTAACTAGACGATGATGTCCACATTATGACAAATTAGAAGCTTAGCCAATTGTATAGTAGGTAATTGGTTTAATTCAGTGTGTTGAATGCTCCAAACTTTGTTATCTTGTCAAATCTTGGTGGCACTACGAGTACCCGAAAAGGCAATCACATAGTATAACATAGTTGCTGCTGCAAAAACAATTATGGTCTGTGTCAATGTGACATGACTGCGTCTTTGGCATGTTCCCACTAACTGAAATAAATAGATCCTTCATAAGCCATGAGAAATTGGGAAAGAGAAAAGCGATAGGCCTAAATTAGGAAATTATTAATGAGATAATGATATTCCATTAGGACAAACATGTCATTGACACAGTGCAACCAAACAACCACAATGGCAGCTCTAGTACTATCATACTATGGCACAGGCACACGCTTTCTTTCTTGCAAACATTAGTCTTATAAGAGCTAGAGAAGTAATATTGAAATTAAATAAGAGAGAAAAGACGTATCAAGAAATGTAAATAATTTTGATAATATAAATAAAATTATTAATTACATTTATTTTAATTTTATGTAGTATAACTTTAAATAACAAATAAAAAGAAATAAAGGCGTATAAAGTAATAAATCAAAGAGTACTATCTCTGTATTGTGTTTAAGTTTGCTAAGACCCTTTTGAATTTTTTACTTGCTATCTGCAAATATCATTTATTGTATTGAGATCACACCACTAGTTTCTAGGATTCCTTCGGCTAGGGAAGCAAAACTTAAAAGGCAAGCACTATATGCTGAAGCTCATTATCCAAGTGAGCCAAGGTTAATACCATTACTTTTTTTCTGGTTCTCTGATCTGATTCCTGTGATATATCCTTTCCTAAAGCACTGATGCAAGCTGTCTTCTCAACAAGTTAATGAATGTTTTGTTATTTCCTTCTTGATGTTCATAATTATTGCTTCACCACACTAACAACACATAAGAATAGGTGCTTCAGTTCAACTATGCTTAGACAGATCCAAGGAGAAAAAGTAAAGGAAATAAAAGTATATAATAATAAATATATGATTCAGTGGCAGAAAGATAATACTAACAAATACTAGTAAGCATTTAATTTCCTCTGAGAATAACAATAAGCAATATCTGAAAACTCAGAAGTGCAAGAACCATTTTCTTCTGACGAAAGATTATGTATGTAAAAAAGCTTCTACTATCTTTCTCTCACTCGTTGTATACAACTAATTGGTTAGAGCTTCTCAATAAGGGGTTTGTTTGAGACATACAACACTTTTCTCTTTTGCCATTTCAAATGGTGACTAAGCTTGACAAATGTCTAAAGTTAAAGAACTACCATCCTTAAAGAAAAAAACAAATAGAAAGCAGATTGAAGAGATAGAGCAAAACAGATGTTAGAAATTGGGAGGAGTAACATTAATTTGATTGTCCTTGTTCTTTAAAGAAGATGCATTCTCTTTCTCCAATTTGTCATCAATTTAATCACATATATGATTAAATGAGTCAGTCGTTGATTCCCATTCTCCAATAACATTAATTAGTCAAAGTCTTGCATACCGAATGGGCTGTGGCTGTGGCCCAAGAAGCACCAAGTGGACCAATAAATGTTTCTAAGTATATATATATATATATATATATATATATATATAGCGTATTAGTGTAAGCTTGATTTAACAAATATCGAAGGTCATCAATTCAATTTTTCTAAGTATATATAATGTATTTGTAAAAAAAAAGGTATATATAACGTACAAGTTTTGGCGTAAATATATTAGCTGTTCGTCAAATTAGCTTTAATTATCCTAAATTAGCCTAAATTATATATATATATATATATATATATATATATATATATAAATTGGTATCACAAAACAAATGAGAGTAGAGGGAACCCTACAGATTTTTTTATAATACCTCTGACAACTTTGTAATTAGCTTCACTTGTTGTTTTGAAGTAAAATAACGGTTTAGTAACTTTTTCAAATTCAAAAATATTGCCTTGTAGGGTATGTATAATATGTTTTTCCATAGCACAACGGATTACATAGGCCCACCGCAATGATTGAGAGTAATTTTATGCGTATGTATGTATACATGTAAAAAGGAAAACGCTAGTTGGATTATGTTACTTATGGAAAGCTTTTTCTTTTTTAAGTTATACAGTTCCAAATTTTATACGTAATAATTTGAGAAAAGGCTACATTAATTAACATAAAGTTTGGATAAATATATCAACCAGTGAACCAGTCACCCACAAACACATACAAAAAATGTTTAAAGATTTATTTTGCTTTTATAAAGAAAGTATAAAATAAAAGTGATGAGATTTTGTTGAGGGCAAAATTTATATATAGTTTGTTATCTATTTTTAGTGTTATCTTTAATAAAAAAATAGAATTTCACTTTAATAATCATTTCAATAAATTCTATAAAAAATTAATATAAACAAAATTAATTAAAAAGTTATAACTAATCTTCTCACATTGGATTGAACATTAATTACTCCAATATGAGAAAGTTAATAAGGGGATTTTACCCAAACAATCCTTTTACAATATGACCAACTATCAATATCATGGTTGATAATGATTAGAAGATTCAAAACAAAGGACAAAGAACATGTGAATACAAATAGGAAACATTATCGATATTCACTTGACCTATATCGTTATATCCTTCTTCAAAATAATGATAAATCAATTATAAAAATAAAAATTAATAGAAATAGTAATAATAACTCTAAATGGATAGAGCCTACCTTTAAATTCCATACTTAAAGTGAGGCTTGGTTGGAATAATAATGTCATAAAACATGTTTGAAACAAATGGTGTTGAGAAAGCAATACAAACAAAGCAAGAAAGGATATGTAAATAATATAATTCAGATAATATCAACTAACAAATATAATTGAACCCTTCCAGAGCTAGCTAAGTACAGGTTTGGAATGGGTGTTAAGAAAACAATACAAAAAAAAAGATAGATAAATAATCTAAAACTAATTAATAAATGTAGTTTAACCCTCTCAAATTGGGTTGAGTATCAAAATTTGAAGTGGGCTGAACACAAGTTTCCCTCCCCTCTCACTTTGTAAAAGTCAATGAGGGGAATTAGACCAAACAATCCACATTGATTATGATCAAGTATCAAAGTTATAGTTGATAACACCTATGAGATCAATAACAAAGGACAAGAAACGGATGAGTAACAATGAGAAACTACGATATCTCAACAATTAACTTCAGTTAAAAATTAAACTCAAATATTACTTGAATGATTTAATATTATCTTTATTATATTAATTATTTGTGTTCAATCATTTTATTTTTTATTCCATTCTTTAAATTAATGATATCTCAATAGTTATAAAAATGACAAAATTAGTTAAGATTTTTTTTTAAAAAAATATACTCATAACTGATAAACCCTAGCCTTAAATTTTGTACTTGATAATTTAAAGCTCACCTTTGACCGGAATAATAATGTAATAAAATATATTTGCAATATTTAAATGTGTTAAGAACACAATACAAAAAAAGAAAAGTTAGATAAACAATTTCAAATCAATACAAACAAAATCAACTAACAAATGTAGTTGAACCCTCTCAAATTGGGTGGGTAGGGTATAAATTTGAAGTGAGTCGAGCATAAGTTTCCCTTTACTTTCAGTTTGTAAAAGTTAATACTCCTTTAATTTTAAAATATTAATCGTTTTAGGTTATTTTATATATATTAAGAAAAATTAATAAATAGATGAAAGATGATAATTTTATAAAATTAACTTTACATCATCATTCATTCTTTTCTAGATCTTATAATTGATCATCAATATATAAGAAATATGAACAAAAATAATAATTAATGTTATATTAAAAATAAAAAAATAATTATTTTAGAACAATTTTTTTTAAACCACAATTACTCCACAGACATAGTTGATGGAGGAATTAGCGCAAACAATCCAAATTAATTGTAGTCAACTATTAAAGTCATAGTTGATAGAGGCTATGAAATTTAGAAAAAAGGACAAGAGACAGGTGAGGAAAAACAGAAAACATACCGATATTTTAGCTTACATATATCTATATAATCCTCTTAGAGTTAATGATATCTTAAATATAAAATGAAAAAATTAATTAAGAAAATATTGTCTAGCTTTAAATTTCATACTCAATAATTTGAAGTTTGACTTTAACTGAAATATAATAAAATGTTTGAAATATATAAAAGTGTTAAGAAAATAATCCAGACACAAGAAAAAATAAATAATCTAAAATTAATATTATTTGTGTGCACAAGTTCACTTTTATGCAAGTGAAAAAAAAAAGATCCTTGTTCTGAAATTCATAATATATAAATATAAATTATGCATAGCAGAAAATCTCTCTTGTCTAATGTAATTATTTTTACATTCACTTGTGACACTTTTCCATCCTCACAAGGTGTTTGAACAGGTATTATCATAGATAAATTATTCGTGATTTTGACCCAAAATAAAGCAAAGTTTGAAGTGGGGGAAATCAAAACACTGGTCGGTGGTCAGAACTAATAACTCAGAAGGTGGTGACTTGTGAGAGTATCAGTCAGTCTGAGGCATAGAAAATTTAGAAAGGCACCAAATTTGGGACGAAGCAAGCAGGGGTTTGTTAAGAAGCCGAGGTAAGAGGGTTTGTTTATATTATTAGTTACAAAATACTAGTAATATATACTTTTATATATAAAATTATACATATTGCAGATAAAAAAAGTAATATATACTTATAAAGTGACTTATAAAAGTACTAAAAGTAATTATTATAAAATATTTATGTTTTCGAATATATGTATATCAAATATTTAAATTTCCTATTTTAAACTTTCCCAAAACCAAATGTGTGGCTCACACGTGTCATGCATTCCAAGGCAGTAAGGCACCTTCCCTGAGTTCACTCAGCTCAGACTGAGAAAGTGGAATAATATGCCATTATTGCCAATGCCAACTTACAAGTCACAGCCTTCAGTCACAGTCAAATTAGCTGCTCACACTTTTACTTCCTTTTTTTTTTATTTTTACTGTGGGTCGTAATTCATGATCTACTGCCGCGTGTTGTTTTTTACCAGCTGGGTTATAAATGCACAAACCATAAAAAATCAATGAAATAGGGCATTAGTCAAATTTCTGGATTATGATTCCTGTTTACTTCTAGGATTTTGGTGACGAAAATGGGGTGCACATATTGAATAAACATTTGCAGAATAAAAGTTTAAAACAATATTCCTTATTTTCAAAATAATATAATTTGCAGAATATTTGTTTTCTGCTTTCTGTTTACTTATTAATTGAGTTTTCGGGTAAATATAATGGTAATTTATTATTTTGTATGCTGTTGTTGGTCACGGATTTCCTGTTTTCGTTTATTTCGAGATGCCACGAACCTTCCTTCTTCTGCGTCGTTTGCTGGCGTCACCAATACCACTAACACTTTTCAGTTCTCTCTTTTCTATAATGAAAGTAAAATAAAAATTCTCAGAATTGTGTTCTTATTCAAGTGATAAAAATATAATATACATATAAATAAGGATTCAATTATTAATCTGATTTCATGAAAAGATGCGAAAACTTTAAGAAAGAAAAGTTTCACCCCGTTGTCCCCTTTCAAGTGACCGAAACGTTGTAACTCCTCTATCCCTGCTTTTTCTCTCAGAAATCAACAACCCAACAACAATTGATATTACACATTACAAAGACAGTATAGTATTAGTATATACTGTAAATATGTATAGACGCAAAACTGAGGTGTTAAAAAATCCTTTTCCTTTTATAACAGAGAAGAAATAACAAAAAATTATGTGTCATCTATGCACATAATAATTCCAACAAACAATTAAACAAATATTTTTCTCATAATATAACGATGATAGAGAAATGTCTCTAATGCCGTAATGCATGTATGCTCAAGTACTTAGCAATTTTTTTTATTTTTTTGAACTTCAAATAAACATTGTGTTTTGTTCTACAGTTAGATTGTGCAAATATTTACTCTTTCTTTCATAAATTTTATTACATGGGAGTCATGGAATACTCATATACTGTTGCTTCTTACATAGAGACGGTAAAGACCGAAAAAGAAAAACAAAAAGAGTAAAATTGAAAGGAAAAAAAAAAAGTCTTGCTCTTATCCAAATATTTTTGGTTATATTTTAATTACTGATTTTTTCAGAAAAGAAAAAAGAAAAATAAAAGGGCAAAATTTTTTATTATGGCTTGTCCTTGAGAAGAGAAGCTAATCCGGTGACCACCTTCGCCCCTCTGTCAACACTCCTCACTCTCACCGCCGGTGGCTGCCACGTCGGCGTCGCAACCGGTGGGAAGCTCTTCTCACCGCCGGGAAAGGTCTCCGGCTTTGGCGGCGATGTTTTTTCGCCGAAGATCAGTTCCAATTCACCACACTCACTCTCCGCCGCATCACTGCCGCCGCCTCCGCCATCGCTCAAATTCTCTGTCGAGTCATTGACGGCGGAGGACGACGTTGGATTCGCCCTCGTGCAGGAACTGGATAACCACTTCGCCAACATGTACTCCGCCTTCCTCCACGGCGGAACGTGCATCCCTTTCTTCTTTAAGCTCTGCTTCGCCGCCTCCGACACGGCGGCGACGATCTGGCAGAGTCGATCCGATTTGCCCACGAAAATGAACGGCAGAGACTGAAGGATCGCCTTGTAGGTTCCCGTTGATCGAGCTATCTCGAACTCCGATCGGAAATCGATATCAATTATCAACCTCTCACCTTCCACAACCACGTCGATGTATTCATATTCACCTGAATCAATCAAAACCAAAACATTCACTTCTCCACAATTAACTTAAAAAAATCGACTGTGATATATCCAGAAAAATTGGGGAAAATTACAAAAAAAAAAAAAAAGGATTACCGGCAGGGTAGGTTGGGGTTTTGTCCCACTTCGATGTGCAAATGGAACAATCGTAACCGAGAGGGGAAAGGCTTTCGGTGACGATCTTTCTCAAATCGTCTTTTCGCTTATAAACCTTGCTGTTCTTGTCAACGATCTTCGATGTGTCAGCTAAGAGGTTTCTCTCCACAACACTCGCGCAAGGAATCAAGCTCTGCAAGAAAGAAAAAAAAAAGAAGAAGGAAAGTACGGAAGTGAAATTAAAGGTTTTTTCGATGCTGAGAAAATCGAGAACTAGCTAATTAGGTTTTTGAACTAGTTAGTTACCTTGAGCGCGTCATTGGCGTCGCTGAAGGAGCCAGAGGAAATTGAATCGCCGAAGATATCGAGTTCCTCGTCGGAGCTGTCGTTGCTGTTACCGTTGAAGCAGTTGCAGCGGTTGCGGCCGCATTTCGCGGTGGCCGGTGCGGGCTTCTCGTTACTCTCTTCGATGAAACTCTGCACCATTTTGTCTAAGCAAACGGAGCTCGGTTCAAACTCCGCAACTCCGTCTTTGTTGTTGGACTGAGGAGCCTCGCCGGCGGCCGGTTTCTCCGTCGAGAAGGACGAAGTCTTCAGCACATTCGAGAACTGACGGTCGAACACGAAGAGCCTCTTCAGGCGCGACTTCAACACCGGCTTAACGGCGTCGTTTCGAACCACCGCGAGCTTCTGCGAATCGAAGTCGATGGGTTGGATCTTCATAGGAGGCATGACTGACAAAAAAAGAGGGAAAAAAAATCCCAAGAAAAAAAAAGTCCGCTGAAAATCTGTGTCTTTCTAACAACGACTCTATCATGTAAGTTCCATTTTGAGAGAAGAAGTATCGAATAACTTCTAGACTACGCGAGTAGAGGTGAAAAACGTTTTGAGCTCAAGGTGTTCGTGAAAAACATGGCGACGATGGTAGGACAGACGTGCATTGCTCATAGAAAGAGAAAAGAGTTTAGCCGGAATGTTCATTTCCCCGGCGAGATCTCGTCGCCGGCGGTGAGTCACGGTTTCGTTTTGGTTTTTAGCGTTTTGGATTAGGTGTAAGGCGTGGGTGGGGATTGGTATTTATAGCGAAGATGCAGAGTGGCTGACATGGCTGTTTCTGCCACGTCCGATCTGACGTGGCGTTGGTGATTTGGGCACCCAAGGTAGTCACGGAGCACTTAGGTTGGTGACGCGTGTCGGGGGAGATTATCGTGCGCTGTACGCATTAGGGAGGAAATTACGGTGGTGACCTTGCCACTACGTCGAATATCGGGTAGATGCCCCTGGTGTTCTGGGGTTATTGAAAACAACCCAAACTGCAGAGAAAGAGCGATCGTGGCGATTAGCATTAGGCCATTACGTGCATTTTATTTTTTAAAAGAAATTTTGTTGTTGTTTTTGAAATTTTAAATTGAAAAGGTGGAGGAAATTTGAAACCTGTGATGTGAAACGCGAGATGTGGATTTTTTTCGTGAGATGTGTACGAAGACCATGGCATTATGGTGGATCAGCAGAAGGCGTTTGGAAATTGGAAACATGTGGAAAGACAAAGGTTTCGTTGGATTCTAATTTTCAAAAACAAAAAACATGTGATTGAGAATTTATTTTGTGCTTTGAAAATTTTCTTAAATTTATAGTTTAAAAAACAGAAAAACATTTCTGTTGATTTTTATGTCTTTTTTATTCCTACAGCTATTTTCAGTCTAATATTTATCAGAAGCGTAAAGATTAGTGTAATAAAATTATGGATATACAATTATATTAAATATTAAAAAGTATTTTTTGTTTATAATAATTTTATCTTATTCGAATAA
>PYAF01005373.1:828523-859509 GCA_007407185.1 Glycine tomentella | reverse complement strand
GTTTTCATTATGCTAATTTTAAAATATATATTTGTTCGTTCATCTAAATTTGAAATAAAAAAATACCTTAAATAGTGCATATTTAAACTCAAAAAGATTAAAAGATTAAATTATATAAGATAAAATTTGATGCATTTTAAACTTAAAAAGAGTAAAAAAAATGAACATTTTTAAAAAGATTAAAAGCATATTTTAAGCTTCTAATTTTATGCATTTCAAGGTATATATATCATTTAAAATACTACTATAAGATAAATTTATATATGTTTATATTATGATATGAGATGCTTAATAAAAAAAACAAAATAAAATATGTAGTTCCGAAGAAAGACATTAAATTAGGTTTCATCGGGAAATATAGTTGTTATTCTTTAATAATATGCTTTGGACAGATCAAAAGATAAAGTCAAAAAAATGATTGGAAAAGTGGGGAAAAAACTGCTCTGCTGGATATAGTCAGTATTAATTGAATAAATTAATACAAACTTGTTTCACTATTCACCATTTTTTCTTTTTCGAAAATTATATCATGGTATAAGACTCTTACAGAAAAAAAAAACACTAATTATAAAAGGAATATTTATAAAGAAATTTCCTCAAAGTTATGTATACAAAATCAAATTAATTTCAGGAAAGAATTTGGTTTGGTCCTCCCAAAAGCGAATAACAGATATGAATGGGAAAATTTTAGTGTCACATTACACTAGCTTGGCTGCACAGAAACATGTGTTCATGTAATCCAATGAGTAATGACAATGCATACCAGGCAACACTTCCCAAACTGCATTTTCAGATAATTATCTATCAATGATCATCAAGCACCTTATGTAAGGATTCTTTTGATTTTCATTCGGAATAATTTCTTTTTAACACAAATCTATCTAGCTAACCGGGTAATTACATACCAATTTTCGTTGTTTTAAAGGATTGGATAATACTTATACCTATACTTATATCGATTAAAATGGATATTCACCCTCAAAATTTGGACGCGTTCAAGTGAATATATGTGGGTATGGAAATTTTCATCTTTCTTAAATTTCACATCATATAAGTAAAACTGAAGGTAGTAAAATGTAATTTTCTCTTGATTAATTATTTTCAGAATTTTTTAATTTTGCTTCTTCTTGTCTCAAATCTCATTTTTCTTCTTCTTACTGTTTAAATTGATTTTGCATAATTATTTTATACTTTTAAATATTTTTCTGTTGATTTGTACTTTTCAAATTTTATTTAAATAAAATAACTTGTGTAATTGTATGGAATATATTTTCTCCAAATGAGAAGAAAATAAGTGATTCCGACCCACAAACATATCACTGAATCTGTAAATTTAAATGTTTTTTTTTTTCTTTCAACATAGATATTTTCAGGACGTTCATAAAATTGATGGACGTTTTACTATGAATGTTGAAATAAATAAAGAACTATATATTAGGCCGACAAATGACACTATTTTTTAAAAGGAAAATAAATTAGCAACCTCAAATCCTCAATAGAGTTTTCACCCGAAATTATTTTTATCTTAAAACATCAAAACAAGTTAATTGTGTATTTTCATTTGGATTGTTTATTATTAATTATTAAAATAAAGCATCTTTTCTGTTGTTTTATGATTAGGATGCCAAAAAGTCAAAGGATTTGCAATTAGGGAAACACAATCATGTTCAATGGATTACTGTATTTGTCACTAAGCACTATGGGGGTTTAAATTTCCATCTTAGAACTTTAATTTTAGCTAGACTATTGATGCTGCTTTAGTGAACTTCTTTTGATGATGTTTATTGAAATTTCTTTTGAAAAAAAGGCCATCATAGCCACTGTAAATCTTTTGGGAACACGGGATTGTTATTACCTTTATAGATGCAAATGCTTTAATTATATTAGGGTTTTAGGAAAAGTTGCTCCCTTTTGTTAGGTGAGAAGTTTAAAGAATTTCATTAAGGAGGTCCTACCTTCATAATTTCCAAGATCAACATGAGTTTTGTTATTTGGTAATTGATTCTTATTCCCTAGAAGCCTATCCTTAAGCATCATGTACAGCTTACTTTCATTAACCTTGCCAAAATAACAAATCAGATTTAAAGGTTAAAGAGAAGGACGAAGGCAGCTAATTAAGAAGGGGAAGTAGGCATGATTTATAAGTATGTTCGGTATTCAATTTATGAGCAATCTAAAAAATATGAACAATGGAACTGTATAAGTGTATAGGTCTTGTTGGACAAGGCTTAAAACAATGAAAAATATATATTTATTATTATCAAAAATCGCATTAGATATGTATTAGAAATTATGATAAAGTATACTAATAATATTTTTTAATAAAAATCTTCACTTTTGGTCACTTAATATCTTTAGAACAGTTACCACTTACTAGAGCTTATAGAATAGAAAAATATCTTACTAAAAGTTGTTCAATTTTTTAAGGTTGATTTTTTTATTCATAATTCGTTTCTCTTTTTTGTTGTAAGCTACCATACAAAAACATTATTTAAAATTTAATTATTAACAAGTACTTTTTTTCTCTTTACATGTATCTTCCATAAAAAAAAAATTATGTTCAAAGTACAATTAGATATTAAATGAGAGTACATCTCCCAATCACAATTCTAATAACGGTTCATTATATTGTGAGAAATTATTCTTTTTTTTTTTATAATATGAGAAATTATTCTCTTTTATTAGGCCAAACCCAAATTAAAAATTAAATCACATTGGTTCATTATATTGTGAGGAATTATTGTAAAACTACCTTAGGCCCAACTTTAAAAGATAAATCTTCACGGGGATAAAGGATAAATAGTTGTCCTTATTATAACAGACAAAAGTTATTTTGCTATCATTAAATATCAGTAAAAAGTTTAATTGAAATGCTTCCCCTTTTTAGTTTTTACACTATGTTTTTGTGTTTTCATCAATTTCAATTTTTAAAACACACATTTTATTATTTTCCATCCTTCTATTCTTTTTCTTTTGAACCATATATCCTCAGTTCGAGAAATAAAGACTAATTTTTAAAAGTATTGAAATTCATTTAAAACACTGACTTTTCCTAGTAATTTTTTTTTTATATATTCGAGTTAAGAATTAAACCTACAATCACCTATTTAAAAAATAATATTATTTACCAATCATATTATATTATATTGATTTCATCATTCTATCCTTGTTACCTTAGGGAATTAAACACATTATATATATAACAGATCTAACCTAATTTATCTTAGTGGTATTGCTGATCATCATACACGAAACTGTTGGTTGGAAAAGACTATCCTTGCATTGGCCTAGAAGGTAAAGGAAAAAGATAAGTGAAGAGGAAAGGGTGGGGGAAACAGATTGCTGTAGCCGAGTGTCATTATCCATATAGACATTACAATTGAAGCAGTCCTATAAATAAATGCTTGATATAGTGGGGCCTTGAATTTGTATTTTTTTTCTTTCCATATGAGGTGTTAAATCCTTATACAAATCCCCAAATAATGCTAGTGCCAAAATAATAATAAAACTTTTGTAGGTTTTCCGTTTATCTAATTGCGCAAGTTGAAAGTTTTCATTCGAAACCTTTTATGGTACGTTTCGTTAGATGGAAGGAAAATAAAAAAAGAAAAAAAATTAAATTTGAATTGAAAAGAAAAGTCAATTTATCCTTTCATTTTCTTTTCAATCAAATAGAAGAAAGTATTTCATAAGTAGTATTTTTCTTCTTCTTTATTTTCTTTCTTCCTACTTTTTTTTCTTTTAAACGAATTATTAGTGTTTAGCTACTATAAATTATCGTAACTTTTTAAAAATTATCGTGAACTTTTTTTTTTTGGGTAAACTTTTATTTATACTAGTATAGTTTATATTAGAGTTAAATTTCTGTGTATTGTTGTGGTAAACATTTATACTATCGATCAAATAAAAAAGTATGACTTTTAAAGTTAATAATTTATTATATTTGATAATCTATAATTAAATAATGGCATAAATTTCTTTACACCATTAATATATACAATATTTACTCTTTAGACATTTGTATAAATATTAAAAGAAAATACATTTCATTAATTATAAATCGCTTATGTAGACTTTGAATTAGTAAAACCGTGTTCGCCCTCTCAAAATGGTCAAGGTTCAAGATTCTGTTGTTAATAAATAATCAATGTTAGTTAGTAAATGGGGATTGTAGCATTTTCACCTCTCTATTTTAGTAGCATCCACTGAAATTAAGCCACAAGATGATAGGCAATCTAGAATTAAATACTGAAAAAACAACACTAATCTATAAAACTCTAATTTATCTTGAATAAAAAATTTATGATTGTGTGTATGCTTTTCGTGCTTACCATCAAGTGAGCTCTATTAAATGATGATGTAAAAATCATATGACTTACATGTGATTACCATGTGACAAAGTGTCATTTTGTATTATTTTAAAAATGTCAATAGTATCTAAAAAATTCTTACCTCTTAAAACTATCATAATTTTTATTTTATTTTCCGTATTTTTTGCTAGGAAACTTTTGATTTTTTGTTCTTCATTAATTGTTGTTTAGGTTACATACCTTGCATGCCAACATATGCAGTTATGGAGTACCGTAAATTAAACGTAAAAACCTGTACCTTCGAAAGCAATAAGATGCTTAATTTTAATGTGAAAATTCGTAAACGTACGTAGATGCAAAATAATACATATTTTTTTTTTTGGGTACACCTAGGAGATATGTAAATCATCTTATTTGACATTCAATTAATTTCTTTTCATTGGATCGACCTATTTCAAGATAAAGTGAAATCAAACTCCAGGATCTTAGATCAAGAGATTCTAGGTTACATATATATTGAATTTTATAAATACATGTGCAATATTCAACTAAGAAAACCTTAAACATCTCACATTAGAAAGAAAAAAGAAAGAGCAAAGGAAAACCGTAATTATAAGATAGAAAACCAAAAGGGATAAGAAAATGTTGAATTTTTTGTTTAAACAATAAAAACATGGAGGGTAATGTAACAAGATAGAGAAATTAATTACACCATTTTATTTTACTTGTATGAATTACCTGGCCGCAGAGAAAGAAAAACATGAATTTTATGAAGGATATAAGAGAACGGTAATTTGCATGCATCCATTTCTTTTTGTGACATCTTGTTTTCATTTTTCAATTTACTTAACCATTAGTAGGTTTAGATTAGTTTTCATGTACTTACTATTTTCGTTTCTTTCAATCTTAACTTTCGGTGTAGAAAGGCTTTATGTCATAATTTCCATGGAATGTCCAGATCAATCAAAGTAAAGTAGCTAGCCTTGTTTTAGATTGATTGTCAATGTAATGAACAGAGTAAATTATTTGGCACTTTCTTAAATTTAATAAGTTTCACAGAAACGGGAAGACACATATTTAAGATTCATCCATGTGACTTTCACTGTCTCAATAAATTAAACACACACCGTTAACACCTATGTAAGTTTTTATTCCACAATTTACTTCAAATCTTTTTCCTTTGAAAGTCTTTCTATGGATAAGTTGACCTTCTCTAATAGGTAATCCAAAATCTTCCCCCGTGGATAAATGTGAGAAATCTGCAAATATACACTAAGATTTTTGCACCATTTTCCCCAAGTCTATAATATACATGTGGCTTGTCTTTTTCTCATAATCTTATATATCTACACAACACAATTCTTACACTCTTCTTTGATACAACTAACCAATCAGAATAGAAAGTCATCTTCAACATACATCACAAATAATTGCTGATAAAAAAGCATGACCATGTAGAGAGTCAAAAATGTGGGTGACCACCCAACAGAAGCAACCGAAAACAGGATAACCATCCACCATTTAACCACTTAGCCAAATAGAGAGAGGCTATGTCAGACATGGTGGTCACTGTCCACACTCCCCAAAAGTAACTCAATAGTTGGCCTACCATTACATCATTTAGTATTTACCCGTATACCTAGTCAAGTGTATATATCTTGCTCACCTAAGAGAACCGATTGCAATGTCATGTTAGTATAATTTGAAGCAATGTGCCACATTAGACTGGCCCCATTTTTGTTGATTCATTGCAAACATTTGATTTTCCTCTGAGTTGTATATATAAAATAATAAAGAATGCTTTGTTTGACCTTGTTAGTTCCACTAATTGATATGGATATAGCAGCTATAGTCCAAAGACATCATTTAATTATTCAAACCCTCTTTCTTATCGGTCTATCTATTATGTTATTGCGGTGCCTTGTTGATATAAATTTGTGAATTTTATAATGGCTCTAAGGCAATAATTATGAGTGTACTTGCTCAATCTTCTTGCTTACGGGACGTTTGAACTCGTCTTGCGGGTTAATTTTTCTTATTTAATCAAATCAAGTTAATTATAAGTGTATTTGTTGTGAAAATGATAAACAACATACCACATTCAAATGTGTGGCTTATCATCATGATAAATGGCCGCTTCACTGTGGGTTATTCTAACTATAGAGAAATTAGAATTTGTTTGTATCAATTGCAACAAAAGTTGGTGTCTCAACCATACTAATTTTTCTAGGCAGATAAATAAAATAAATTTGCAGATGATGACTGATAAGGACACAAAATGTTTGATAACGAAGGCCAAACAGGACATGATGCCCCAGACCCCAGATCATGTTCCTCCCCACCAAAATCATCTTTGGGATTTTGTGGTGAGATTTCTGTCCGGTTTGAGTTTAATTTTTACGCCCTATCAATATAAGAAGTGTTATACGGTCGATCAATTAGAAATAGTCATTAGTATAATTTTTAATATAATTACTATAAAAGTTAGTAAACCTATTAAATATGATAGTTTGTAATTAGATAGCAATATAAAAATCATTTACAGTCTAACTACATACGATATTTACTCTTCTGGTTTATTTTTTCCCATGTTAAAAGCCAAACACTCGGCTTCATGCCAAGATTGTACCCTATGACTTGATTTGAGCTCTCAGTTATTGTGCTAAAATAATGTCACATTTTAACTGTTGTATGATGATGTTATACACATCATGGGCTGAAAGAGTCATGGCTGATGATGAATCTGTGAGCCACATAATGGTTTTCCAAATGGGGCCCCATCCGTGATGATGCTATAAGAATTTCACAACATTACAAAATCCATCAAAATAACATTTATTTTTTCCACTAGATGATTTAACCAGCCGTTTGAATCAAGTGATTTTAACCTCAGCAAAGAATATCTTCTCACGTGTGATGATCAAATGTTCAGTTTTGGATGATCTTTGGGTAGATATTTACCAACCAAACGCAACTAGGAATTTTAACTTGAAGACTATGAGAACCTTATGTCATTTGTCAGTGACCATAATAATGGGTAGTGTAGCAGGTGTTATATGGTGGTGCTTTCAAGTTTTCAAGTCACCTTCACATCTTTTTCCCCAACTTGAAATTGTAATTGCGGGTCCACTGAATTATGGAGTTGGAGTTTGATAGTTTGAGCCGAATCTGTTGGCCTTGTGTGGTAAGTTGAAGGGCACTTTACTACTGTGTGGTTTCAATTGATTTCACTAGGATACTTCTGACTCATTACACAGCATTCTAGTTACTCTGGTATCAGATAGAAAAATAATTTTTGCAATACTTAATGCATACATATTTGGTGCTGTGCAGCACCGTATAAATTCAGTATTCTCAGGTTAAAAAAAATTCAAGATGTTACAAATGTGCTTCATTGATTGTTTGGACTGATCTCTTCTCAAGAAACAGTAAATTTTTTATGACTTCTTGAAAGATTTTTATTTTAAAACACAGAGAACAAGTTTATCTCCAAAAAATTGCTGTACTAAACATTTGAGAATAAGGTACATTAAAAGTTGTGTCTTTAACTTGATTGATAGAAATTTGGTTCATGAATGTATTGGATATACATGTGAAAGTATGCAGATGAGCATCTTCTTTCCCTTTTATTTTTTTTTGGATTTTTTGATGGTGGGTTCTCTTTGATTTATTAAATTTCTTCTTTCGTTTGTTCTGTGTCTATCTTTAGGTTCTTTCCGGGTTCAAGTTAAATAGAAAAGAACAATAAAGAAGGAACAAAAAGAGCAGTAGTACTACGTACCCCTTCAAATTTTAATTGTAAAAGTTAAAAATCTGGAGTTTTTGCATTGCTTGGAAGCAGCTTAAAAGCCTTATAATACTGCACATATATATATGACTTTTATCAATGTAGTTAAGGTCACTTACACATCCCACGTCTTTTTTTCTCACTCTTCCTTTTTGGCCCTTTCCCCTTTCTCGGTGGAGTTGCAAGCCAAGGAAGGTACCTGTTCAAGGTACCTGTTCAAGGGACCATATAATATAACAATTGTAAAAACTAAAAAACATGACCCAGTCAAAAAAATTAATTACTCACTGCAATTAAGTTCATTTACTGGACGGATGACATTGAATAAGTTCATTTATACTATAGGACTCAGTACTGTACACAATAGATAAAAAAAATACTAGTACGGTAGTACTAGTACATTACATTTAAATTAATATTTTACAATAATTATAAAATTTTATTTTTGTTTCCATATAAAAAAGTTAACAAATTTTGTTGACGGAATTTTTTTTCACTTACAAATAAAAATGTCATCGAGGGCGAGCCCTGACATAGCAGTTAAATTGTCTTAGTGACTTGTTGGTCATGGGTTCAAATCCGAAAATAATTTCTTTGCATATACAAAGGCAAGACTACGTACAATATCCCTCACCCTTATCTATGCATAGTGTGGAACCTCCTGACAATGAAGTACATAATTTTTATTTTTCTTTTTACAAATAAAAATATCATCACTTGATGCGCCTTAATGAAATCTTTAGAAGTGGGACAATACAACTTCCCATCAAATTTGATCAGGGATTTTCATTATTTTCCGTTTAGTAGATACTTTGACGCTTTTTAAATTTAGGTGTGAAGATGGCTCAGCAACACCTTGCTTCAAAATTCAGATTTCCAACCTATGAATCTTAATAATTATAATAATAACAATAATAATAATAATAATAATTAGAGGACAAGATTTGGTAGTAATGACATTATGCTCATGTATTTTCTATGCTCTCGCTTATTTCGGCATAACCTATCATGTTGATTTTTTCTTTGCCATATAGTATATTGTGGTCGGGTACGTAACTACATAAGAAAGAAAAACATTGAATAATTCTATTCTTTTTCGTATTAAGCATAATTGTACGGAAAATCTTAAATTTGACAAATAAAGTATGTTCTAAAGTAAGCATTACATTATGTAAAAGCATGGACAATGTGTTACCAGTTTCTTGGAAGAATAAATATGACAAACTCAAACCTTTAACAGTTCCTTTGTGAATGAGCAAACGCTTATCCGTTTATGATTTAATCGTTGAGTGACTATGTAGCGTGCATTCTTCATGCTTTTGCCTGCAAGGAACCAACTAAAAAGAAAAAGACGATAGAAAAAAAAAAAAAAAAACTGAAGTAAATGAGGTTCTACTCAAAGCCAATCCTGAACAGTATGAAAAATGAAGAAACATTGCTTTGGTAAAGTTACTCATTTTCTTTCCTCAGTCTACTGTAAGGAATTAAATTCTTCAATCACACTAGGAGTATCCTAAAAGTGTCAAATCTAATATTGTTCAGTGAAGCAACTAAAGGCGTTGGCCATGATGTGCATGCAGAAAATTTGTAGCATGAATACTGTTCTGGACCGAATCTGGCCCTACTCTTAGCCCAACACAATCCTCCCATGCTTCCTACACTATACATATTTCTAATATACTATATATGAATGGTGTGCAAATGAAAATATTCTTTGCGGTTTGAAGGTTACGAATTCTATAACCTTCATACGAATTGGTAAATCCGTATAAAATTTTTTTTACGGATTGTCGTAAGTGTTTTTTTTTTGTAAATTAAAATCTATTTTAGGAAATAATTTAAAATAATGACGCATACAGGTCTCGAAGATGTGACCTTTGCATTATTAACACGATGTTCCAACTAACTGAACTAATAAGTCAACTATGTTAAAAAATAATTAATGTTGATGCATATAACACTAATTTTTTTAATGTATATTTAATACACATAATTTTACATAATATATTATGTAACAATTAATTTTGATCTAAAAAATTATGTGTATTAAATATACATTAAAAAAATTAGTGCTATATGTATCAACATTAATTATTTTTTAACATAATTAGCCTATTAACTTAATTGGTTGGAACATCGCACATGAAGGTCGCAAGTTCGAGATCTGCATGTTCCATTATTTTAAATTATTTCGTAATATATATTTTAACTTACGAAAAAAAACACTTATGGATTGTCCAATCCATAAAATAAACTGAAATCCAAAAAAAAAAATCATACAGTTAACATATAATATATTAGAAATATGTATAATGTAGAAAGTAAAACTCCATTAGGTAACCGTATTTATTTCGTGAAATTTCACTATTATATCATGTAACTCCCATTGCATTTCAAAAAGTCCGTTCTGAAATGAAAATTTGCATTCCAGAGTGCAACGAAAGGTACTGGATGCAATAGCCTAGTCCCAACTACACAGCCTAGCAGTGTATTTCAGACTGGTATTGTCACTTCTATGAAACTTGGGCAGCTACAATATGCCATATTGCTTCTTGCACCAATCCATAATATAATTTTACATTCCGGATTAACCTTTTCGGAATGTAAAAAAGGTGGAAGAAATCATTCATTAGGTGCAGGATGCAACTGCCTGAAATTCGTCTGACTGTAAATGCGTGAAATGAAGTAATTACTAATTAAACCAATCACACTCCTTTTGCACCTTTGTATTTTGTACATAAAGTTAGAACTTACGCCTTCTTGCATATTACTCCCACTAGGCCGATCCTAGTAATTTAATTTTGCACCTTTAAATACTGAACAACCATTACACTTCTAAGTGCATTATCTTCTAAATGTTGCAGTTATACTTCTAAAAATTTACTTGGACGTCAGAATCTTTGCAAGTGATCGTCACCGCTTTAATGAACTTTTTTTTTTCAGTTCATGCTGCCACTTCCAAGTACATTCTCTTCTAATCTGTTGCAGTTATACTACTAACATATAGTTTGCACAGGACAAATACATTGTGCATAGTGATAGGCAAATACTATGGAATCTTTATTGAAACCTTCACATTTTAGTCTACATTGAAGTGGAAAGCTAATGCAATGATATAAAACATAGAAAATGCAAATGTGCGTTACAACTTAAAAGGGTAACTATTACACTATTGCCTCACTCGACTAAAAAAGATATCTAGAGCTTCAATGTGTATGCATTAAAACTAAGAACTTCAAGGCCATAATATTAACTCCTCCCAAACTTCAGTCGTGTTCTATAAATTAAAATGACAGAACGAACAAAATTCATTCATGTAGTCTCTGCCCCATTTTAGCACTCTAGCAACATCCCAGGTTTTGAACAAGCAGCAATGTTGGCTTTCAGAAGAAATGAAACATGATCTCAAGGAACATTCATCACTTGTATTGACTGCAACATGTCTGAGACGGCAATGACAAGGTCACCAGATTTGATCAGATTTCTGGCCTTGAGCAATGAAAAGGTTCTGTTGAGATTGCTCTCCATATCATCTGTGAAGCTCAGGCGGAAAGGTATCAAGCCCCACTGAAGATTCAGACGCCTACGCACAGATGAAGTGGTAGTAAAAGCAAAGATTGGGCAGTCAGGACGGCAACGTGACAATAGAGATGCCATGTGCCCTGTCTTTGTGTACACAAAAAGCGCATCCACCTCTAAATTATTGGCTGCCAAAGTTAAAACTCAATTTAGCATACATCATCAAACCATGAAAAAGCAAACACAACTGAAAATTAAAAAGAGCTTTCGGGGTTCTCTTGAACATTAGAAGAGACTGAAAAATACACGAGTAAAACGTGTGTGTTAACCAGTCATTAATCAATATAGTGTTTCAGATATGAAAACTATATACTGTGAAATGGTCGTCAAAGAATATCTGGGTCAAGAACACAATAAGCCTCTTATATTATGGTAAGAAAAAGAAACAATAATGAATTATTATTAAAGAAGACTTCCAGCATATTCGTTTCTTTAAACAGACATTCTTATAGAAACTATCATGGTTTTAGGCTCATTATCTTGATTATAAAAATTAACAATAGGAAAGTAGTACAGCAACCTATAAAAAATATTTAACTTTGAACTTTTGAACATTATACACTGATGCAGCAAATCAAATCAAATATGCAACAGTGAAAGGCGTAAAAAAATAAGGAAAACAAAGCAAGTTTAAGGCTTAAGACAGCTTACCCATCTTAGCAGCTGAATTGCAGATTTCTTCAGATATCTTTTCTGAAAAATAAGACCCAACTGATGGGAGCAACATAGCTTCATAGCGTTTCTCTTCCCTCCACCATCTCTCAATTCTCAAACTGACACTCCTTAAAACAGTTAAGGCCTTGTCAGGGTACTGGCCCATGGCTGATTCACCAGAAAGCATTAAAGCATCAGCTCGTTGTCTGACTGCTTCAGAAACATCTGCAACTTCAGCTCTTGTAGGTGTAGGGTACTCGATCATGGATTCAAGTAGCTGAGAGGCAACAATGACTGGCTTATTCAATTGCCTGCAAACTTGAACAATCCTTTGTTGAGCAGATGGAACCTGTTCTAAAGGTATTTGAGCTCCCAAGTCTCCTCGTGCCACCATAGCTCCGTCTGCCGCTAGAACAATCTCTTCTAAGTTCTTCAATGAGTCAATACTTTCTATCTTTGCAATGACAGAAATATCACTGCATCACCAGATTCACCACATTACAGTATTTCAATCTCAACTCTCAATATTAGCATATTAAAAAATATATATAATAAAGGCAACATTGAGAACAGTACATAAAATTGTACGGAGTGCTGATTTTAGCAGGATTAACATTAAAGGCCATATTACAAAAGCACAGAACTTTCACCACTTTGTCCTGCAGTTATTTTTGTTCGGAATAAGCTGTTTGAGATTTTTTGGAGAATATTGGGTCAGTTCTAAGGGTTACACCAGTTCCACTTAATTCATTTCAGAGGTTTTGGTTTGGGCAAAGAGGATAAAATTCTGACATTGTATTGTCCTTGCAGTTTTTTGGTGTTTATGGAGGATTGTCCATGCCTTTATAAGGACCACATTGGCCATATTTCTAGTCAATGTGGGATATCAACACACCACCTCACACCTAGAAATGGACATTTAGAGCATAGATAAAGGAGTCTCAAAAACAGATTTAAGATAGGCTTTGGTACATTTTAGAATTTGGACTTAGGACCTAACTCAATCCCACAAAGGTGGCAAAAGGCATACCAAAGGAATTGAGATAAGGAACCAGTGAAAGGGTTAGAGCCTCTTGGTGTTCTAAGGGAAGGCCACTTTAGTCATTTGCATACTTTACCACCTTATATTTTTTGGGTTCAGGTAAGGTGATAGACATTGTGCCTCACTGAAATTGATGTGGTATTAGCTATTCTATCACTCAGGGATCCAGAATGGAGCAACTGGGGGTGACGCGGAAGCCACCCGGGTGGGGCTGGTAAGATATGATATCAAGCGGTCTAGAATAGAATCGAAAAGAAATTTGCAAAGAGTAGGAACTAAACAAAAACAAAAAAGATCCAACAATAAAGAGCGTTTTCCTTCTCTTTTTTCGGAAAGGAAGTCTCGTTAAAAGGTTCAAAAAGCATGTCAAATGCATGAGGCAAGAAGCACCAGGAGGATTAGATCCTCTGGTGTTTGAGGCAAGGCCCTTTGGTCAGACATCTGTAAATAGCACCTTTAGTGCCTGCTTGGTTCAGATAAGTCATTTATCCAAAAAGCTAACTCAATGTGTAGCTACTCCACAGAAAAGGATCAAGGCACGTTCAAATATTGAGACAGACAAATTTGGAAGAGACGAAATATGGATATAAATCTAACAAACGAGATGAAACTGAATCTGAAATAATTCAATAATTCATGGAACTCTGTCAATGGTGTTACTTTTAATTAAGATTCCTTAATATAACAAAAGGGGTGAATAATAAAAGTATACTTCTCAACAGTGATATAATAATAGTACTAAAAATTATATGTTGCTAATAACTTAAAAAAGAAATTAAAAATGAAAAAAAAAGTTCAGTGCATACCTATCACGAGATCGTGCAGCAATGTAGCTTTTAAGATGAGTAATAACTTCAGCAGACTTGACAAATGAAATAGCAATAAAATCAACACCCTCAGAAATACCAAAATCAATGTCTAACCAATCCTGCATATGGAAAATCAGATAAATGAATTACATTATTTGGGACAGATGGTCTTTCTGATTAAAGGAAAATTGGCATCAATACATGAATCACCTGAAATCTAACATGAATGGTTAAAAGCATAAATCCCCCAAAATTTGAATAATAACTATTATTAGATTTTAGAAATCACTACAGATCCACAATGCGCCATGGTAAATCACTCGTCGTTTACCATATGCATTGCAAAGGTTCAAAACTTTTAAGATCTTGGACGTGGTTTTGTCATCAACTTGGATAATTGGGGGAATATAGCCTAAATTAATCCCTCGAGGAAGCAAGCAACATGGTTATCAGTCTTTCCAAAAACCATCAGATTGCTCCAATTTTGGGTCTTCATCCAGTACATAGACTGGTATATGGGAGTCATACTAAAGCTGG
The DNA here is from genome assembly GCA_007407185.1 of Glycine tomentella. Classification (NCBI taxonomy): domain Eukaryota; kingdom Viridiplantae; phylum Streptophyta; class Magnoliopsida; order Fabales; family Fabaceae; genus Glycine; species Glycine tomentella. Next base: position 844,791 of record PYAF01005373.1, on the reverse strand, counting down.
AATCGCTTGAGCACTGCCTTACAAACTCAAACGAAGTTGCTTGGGGGTTGCTCAACTTCCACCGAAGCTGCCAGTTGAAAGCATGGCCTCTAAGAGCCTTTACGGCCCTTGGTAGCCTCTCTGCCTTAAGTGTTCTTGTCACAGCAAAGTACTCCTCCACCTTATGCTTCATTTCCTTCATATTCTAGAATTTTCAATCTTCTTCAATGTCTTTGTTCCTCCTGTTCTTCCTTCCTCCAATGCTCGAACATCTTTTGATAATTTTCAAGAATTTCAACCTCCCAATGCCTTTCCACTTTTTCATCATAGAATCCAGTACCCAGTACCACGGTTCCTGGACCATAGCTCTGAAACCAATCGATAGGAAATGGAACTCACTATTTAAGAAAAAAATACTTAGATAACAGGGCTCTGATTACATGGGAAAATTTGCAGGTATAGAAACTGAGAACGAAAACTTATCTGCCCTGTAGCTACTGCCATTCCAAAACTATCTAAGCGATTGCCTTCCTCTCTCATTTCCCCCTTCTTCCCTAATACTAAGGCAGCATCTAACTTTACCACAATGCTTCCTACACTTGTTTCAATGTAAGAGTGCCTAATACATACAGTTTAGAATCATCACAACCAACTTGTACCTTCATTGTTAGACCATTGGCTCTGCATGATAGTATCTATATTAAATTCCTAATCTCTTAATTTTCACTTGTAAAAAAACATTAAGAGAAAAGCAGTCCAGACAAATGGCCCCAGGATGTCATTTCTATATATAATTTATCAGGCCTAAGAACTAACTGTACTGATCTACAACTTCATGCATCAATTCAAGACAATGAGCAAAAATCCTGGATGCTTATGTCATAAGATAAGTACAAATAAGTTAAAATTAACTCTTCCAAACACCCTTAATCAAGAGAAGTGCTAATCAATCGTGGCATGCTGATAGAGACAGAAGATGGGGACAGGTGTACTCTAGGAGGGTCCCTTAGAGGGAAACTGTCAGTTAGTTGAGAACAGTTAGGATAACTAATTGTTAGTTAGTTATAACTAACTGCTGTTTAGTAGTTGTTAAGGGGAGATTATAAATAGTCTGTTAGAGGGTTTAGGAAAGGGGGAATTGAAACATTGTTGGAGGTTAGTGATTCCTCGAAAATCACTTGTTCTGAGTTTAGGAGTTGGAAGCTCCAATTCAATAACACTGCACTTTCTGTTTTTCTTTCATTCTTCTCTCTTTTCTGGTCCAGTTCTATCACATGCCTAGAACCAACACAAAACCATAATGACGATACAAAAGTGTTCAGAAAGTTCAAATTAAAGCAGAGTGCTTTTAAAGTATATCACTCATGTAAAAGTGTTGCAAGTGAAACTGGGAAAATATCAAATAATTAAATTTATCCAGGTGAAAGCCAAAGCTTGTGGGCAAGAGATTATGGTATAAAAAATGAGGAAATGTAATATACAAACTGGTTATGGGATATGAAAAGAAGGCTCTTATTCAGAATTCAGATCAAGGAAAACTGTATTAAAAATGAAGGAAAAGTTTCAGAAATTCAGCAAGATTACAAAGGAAGATTGAGGGGTAACTGCTACAAGGGACACACATTACACATATCAGAAATCAATGTTTTTATGCCATAGAGGTCAATCATGTAAGCTATAGACCTATTGTTGGGCTTGATAGGAAGATACAGAGGGAAACAAGAAAATAAATAAAGCTACACATGATCTTCACTGATCTAGGAAAAAAAAAAAAAAAAAAACTATGATAAAATGCCATGAGAAATTATTTAATAGGATCTCAAGAATATAGGAATTTGTATATTGTGTCTTTATTGACATAAAAGATGCATGACACAACAACCAGTTAGGGAACTCATGGAAATGTAACAAAAGATTTTCCTACAACAATAAAATAGGTATTAGGTGCATGGTTTGCAGAAAAGGTTAGGTCAGCTCCTTTTTTTACCTTGGCATTAAGCATACTAATCAGGCAGTGGGCATATCTAATAGTCCATGCCTCAATGCACATCTTTTGCAAAGAGAGGGTTCGGAATCAAAGAGTTTGCCATGATGTAGGAATAATATGGAATACATATAATGCAAGTTCGATAACGTGTAAGTTAACAATGTTTTTGAAGTGAAAATTTATGAAGCATATCGTTCTGTAAGTTGCATAGTTTAGGTATCTTTAGGTATCTTGGGTCCAACATAAAAAGTGACAGATATGTCATGTCATGCATAGGTTTAAAGAGTTCAATGAAATAGAAAAAAAGCTTTAATAATAATAATAATTTATGATAGCAAAGTGCTTATCAAACTTGCAGAATATCCTATTCAGCAACAATCAGACCAGCAACGCTCTAATAATAGTGAGTCACTAGTGAATGTTGCGCAATAAAGGGCAAACAAGAGCATAAAGTTGAGAAACACGCTAAAACCTACTGATGAGAAAACAATGGAAACGTGCCTAAGGTGGTGCGGTCATGGCTTGGTAGAAGAATGAGAAACTTTGAACAAAATTGAAGATGGTACAATTAAAAGGGGCAGAACCAGACTGCAGACCCATGAAAACTTTAAAGAAAAATCATTAAAAAAAGACTCTAATGTCAATAACCAATTAGAAATTTTCTTAATTTTGGGTCAGTAACCAAACAAGAATTACATTATATACAGTAACTATAAACCTTTTGCATAACTCAATAAACTCATGGTTGCCGAAGTTCAAGGGACCTCCTATGCACACCGGTAGCTCCCAACTATGACCTAGGATTTAATAATACAACAATAGGAATACTATAGCATTGGCAAGCTTTGTTTCTTCACTCAAGGAAAAGTTGACAACAAAAATAAATATTTTACCCCAAAAAATATAGCAATAAAGAGATGCAATGCAAGGAAGGAAAAGGCAAAGGAGGAATTGGCAACCTTGGAAGAAATAGTAGGGAGCATGGCATTCCTTTCTCGCACCAAACTACCATTCCTCCAGAATGTGAGATTGGCCCGCGGCAGCAACAAGCCAGGATCAGTACAACGGCACTTTACATCTGGACCTATTTTCTGAATCACCTCAAACCTAACCATTCCTCCATCCACCAAAAGTTCATCCCCCACTTTCACATCTGCCACATCACATCACATTGCAATCATTAGAGTCTAACAACAAAACAAACAATTGCTAAAATTTGATTAAGTTAGTTAACCTTCAGCGAAGCCTTCATAATTGACATTGATGGTGCGTTGGGGAAGCGCCGAATCAAAGGCTCTAACACTGAACGTCCAGATCTCACCGTCCTGCAGCAAGCAAGAGTGTAATACATTATACAATACAATGAGTATTGAATTGAAGAAGTAGTGATAACAAAAAGGAGAAATTAATTAATGAATAGTAATAATAATAGTACATCGGCTTTGGCGGAGGAAGCCCCGCCGAGATCACCCATGTGAATCTCACTGCCTTCGGTGTCCATCATGATGGCGACCGCGAAGCCCTTCTCGTGGTTTAGCCTCCGGACGCGATCGATGACCTCCTTGTGCCACTCCCTGGTGCCGTGGCACATGTTGATTCTGGCGACGTTCATGCCTCCGACGGCGAGGGCCTCCAGCTGGTCGAAGCCGCACGTGGCGGGGCCCACAGTGCAGACGAGCTTGGTCCTGCGCGTGCTGCGGAAGCCGTTCTCCTTGAGCTCGGCCTCCGTGACGGCGTCCACCTCGATGGAGCTCGGATCGGAGGGGGGCAGGGAGGGGGCGCCGTTGTTGTCAGAGACCAGGATTTCCGGGGAGGAGGAGGCGCGGAGGGAGGGGAGGCGGCGGTGGGCGGCGGCGCGCGGGAGGAGGAGGGTGGGGGGTGGGAGGTGGGTGGGAATGGCGGTGGGGGGAGGGGTGAAGAGGCGGAGGTGGAGGTGGAGGGAATGTGAGACTGACATGGTGGCGCGTGGCGGAGAGATAGAGAGGGAAATGAGGTGCGAGTTCGAAAGTAGAAAGTAGAAATCTAAGTGCGTTTGGGTTTTGAGCGTTGTGTTGTTATTAACGGAGTTGCAGTTGTCTCTAAACCCAACTGCGGAGACTACGAGGTGCGAGCTCTGTCTCCTTTCCTGTGCTGTACTGTGCTGGCTAAGAAGTGCGTTTTTCCGTTTGGGTAAGTAAATGCTACTATACAAGCAAAAAATATAAACTAAGAAGATTTTAATAGAATATACCAATATAAAATGTTTTTAAAAATACGTATTATTTATACAAGTTTTTTCAAATTTAAATTTGTTATTACGGGTATTAAAAGTGGTGTCATGGTGGGATGTGTGCTGATGGTTTTGTCCTTGTTAGCTAAGGAAGAAATGTCACTATTTAAAAGAGGAATTTTGATTTTTATTTATACTTTTTTTTTTGGAAGGAAGAGAACTAGTGATATTATATAAATAGAAACATGTAAAAAATAGAAATAGAAATATGTAAAAATAAAATAGAAATAAGTTGTAAACAAATATTACAAAGATTTGTAATGAAAGTAGAATAATGTATTTAAATGTGTTAATTGGTTTTGTAATGAAAAATAAGATAATATTCAATTAAGTGAATCTCATTTCGATTATAATATTATCATCTTGACTCACGTTATTTTTTAAGTTTGTATTGACAAATGACGACAGTATTATCATCTTAGTTCATTCAAATGTAAAAAATCACATAATATAAAAGATATTTTTGAGTGAAATATTGGTCAATTGAAAACACATCTTATAAGAAAAGATTTGTGTGGCTTAGTAGTATCTTTTTTATTAATTAGGAATGAATGACGTAACTTTTTCCATCCATACTCACTACCTCAATAAATGTATTCCAACAAGGGTTTCTTTCATCCCCATAAAATCAAACTTCTAGAACCACAACTCTACATGTCACCATGATTGAAGGAAAAGCATGCAAGATCCACTTTCAGCTTCACATACATGAAATCAAGAAAATGGTACAAGTGATCCTTACCTAGTTGGAATTGACCTAATTTAAGGAGGAATGTGTCATAAAGTCATTAGAGATAAAAGGTCCACAAAATCACTAGAAAGAGACCCCATTCATCCTCGTGCACCTAAAATATATTAGCATCCTTTGTCAACTTTGTTTTTAAACACTTCAAATCCCAATACTCTATGAGTAAAGTATCAAACCCATACTGTTACGGATATTTTATATTGGGCCAAAGGCCAAAAGGCCCAATGCAGCTGAGAACGAGTTATTTATGGAAAGATTAAGAAATATCAAAATACTAAATAATTGCAGAATCAAGGAAGATACAGAGGGTTATTTTTACATCAAATATCTAGAATATTTGATTATCTTTCAAGAGATCACGACCAAGAATAAACATAATTTCCTTATTTTTATACAGGTTAGCAAAGCATAAATAGTCATTCTCTCCAAAGATGCAAGGTACACACATACTCTTACTCTCTCTTTTCCATTCTCACAGTGCACACACCCCACGTCCAATTTGTGGTTTACTGTGTTGTGATCTTCTTCCTGGAGGTGTTTAAATCTTCATAAGCATCTTCAGATAGAGAGTTGGATCATATATTGACTTCTGGCATTACTGCTGAATATCCGTTTTTAAGGAACGGAACACATATCAACCCATCAGAGAGTTAAAATCACGATCAACATGTAAGACATTTGCATCTCCATCCCACAAACTTTGATAACAACTTTAAACTAAAACTCATCCATAATTGAAATTCATCATCCATCAGATAATGCCACCCACCATCAAAACCACCACAATAGCAAATCGACACCATAGAACCACGATTGAAGTTAGTGTCCATTGTCCTTGCACTCCCACCATCGAAGAAGCCACCCTTCAAACCCCTTCTTAACAACTCCTTCTACTAGTCTTCATTTCCTTAAGGACTACACATTTACCTTTTTGTTTTGCATATCAAGTTCATGTCCTATGAGACATTTTTAGTTCCCTTATAAGTTGGGCTAATAAAGTATCCATCTCACTTCTTATTAAAGGCTACGAGTGTCCACGTGGGATAACACTAGCATCTTTCCCAAAGTCACTCACTAGGTCACAAGTTTGTATGTATAAAAAATATATTTGTTAGAAAAAATCTGTCTCAAATAAATCTTAATACTTCTAGAGACTAGTTTTTTAAGTCATAAAAGAAGATATTTTGTATTCACTTTTGCTTAAACTTTAAAATGAGGAGACATATTTTATGAAATTAAAACTTGAATGATTAAAATTATCTACTAAAAATTATATGAAAATAAATTTTATAATTAAGCCATTAAAAGGACAAATTAGAACATAAATAAGAAAACAATAATTCTAGTTTGTGTTCAAAGGTTGCACAGAGATTTGAAACTATGATCATGTATACTACTTCAATCCCACCACTGGACCAATAATAAAATGATAGTTTTAAAAACGATAATTGTTGAATAAATAATTAAAGTTTTCTACGTGGCAGCAAATCAATGCGCTCCCCGTTATTCTAAACTTAAAGACGCTGTCCTTCCTTCCATGGATATCCAAATCAAAATTGTAAATTCGTTCCCAAATTCGAAACTGGGGTTCCTTTCAATTCAACGATTCCAATTCACACAGCAAGCAACTCCGATTCTCTTTACAACCTAATCAGAAACAACGGTGCCAGGTTCGATCGAATCGTTCTTCACGCTTTTTGCTCATTTTATCAATCCGCAAATTTGACATTCTGATCCAACGCAAGCTCGATGCTTTTTTGGCTGAAACTCAAGTTTTCAGATACCCTTTTTGTTCCTAATTAATGGGTTTGGTCTGTTGATTGTATAGGTGATTAAGTTAGAAGCAGATAGAGGATGGGGGCAATGATATCTAGGTTCTGGTTTATGTTATTCCCTGCAAAGGAGTATAAAATTGTTGTAGTTGGGTTGGATAATGCGGGAAAGACCACAACTTTATAAATTGCACTTGGGTGAGGTTGTCACAACCAACCCCACTGTAGGACTGTAGGTAGCAACGTGGAAGAGCTCGTCTACAAAAAATATACGATTTGAGGTACCTTCATTTATCACTTTACTACTTCATTTATTTTGTTTTAATGTGTTGATTTGGTTTCAAAGGTTTAACGTTATTTTTATTTGTTGCCGAATATGTTTGAGTACTAGGACTTATTTATTCTTAATCTTTTCATTAGTCTGATCAAAGTTCTGCCCGGAAAGCACCCTATGACCCTTATTAGTAAATAATAGACTACTAGCAGTTAAATTCACCAGCACTTATGGCATCCAAACATTAAAAAAAAATAAAAATACAGAAACATATACTTCTGTTTGGTTTCCATGAAAATTGTGTTTTGTAGACCTGATACATGTTTTCTGTTTCAAGGATTATGTTGATCCCTTGACATGTAGTTGATCCCTCCTAGAGACCAGACTTGATTGTTGTTTTCTCCCAGTGCATTTGATAGGGGTAGAATGAAGAAGAGAGAAGGGATTCTTTTTTTTTAAAAAAAAAAAAAAATTCTCATTTGGTTTAGAAATTTGAAGAGCCGAAAACGCACATGCTTTCTCTTGCAAACCAAACGAGGGAATTCCCTTCTCTTTCCTCCGTTGTAATTTATTCCCTCTCCTCCTTTGAACCAAATGCAGGAGGGGAAGGTTAGAAGGGATGCCTGAAATTGAAAACATTTATTTCCAGTTTTCTTTTTTGGGCTTCAGGTAGAACAGGCATGTATAATCCTTCCCCGAGTCCTTTGCTAGCTTTTTTTTTTCCAATCTGGTGAAGGGATGGATCTGGTTTGCATAACAATCCACATGAATGTTTTTAAAAATATTTATTTCGAAGCTTTACTACTGTGCAGGATTAAGACATTACTCATTACACTTTGTCATTCATTTCAGGTCTGGGATCTTGGCGGACAAGAAAGACTGAGGACATCATGGGCAACATATTACCGAGGAACGCATGCTGTTATTGCGGTGATAGACAGCAGTGATAGAGCCAGGATCTCTATCATAAAGGATGAACTATTTAGGTTGCTGGGGCATGAAGATTTACAACATTCTGTCATTCTTGTCTTCGCTAACAAACAAGATATCAAGGATGCTATGACTCCTGCTGAGATCACTGATGCACTTTCCCTTCACAGCATCAAGGATCACGATTGGCATATACAAGCTTGCTGTGCCCTATCAGGAGAAGGGTTGTATGATGGTCTTGGATGGATTGCCCAGCGAGTAACTGGCAAAGCCCCAACATGATGTTGTGTTGCTGAAAACCTGGGAGGAGATTCATTTTTCATATATCGAATTTATGTCATAAGTGACAAATTCCATGTATCATTTATACTTCAAAGAGCCAAGATAGATTGTAGATTCTTGCATTTTCACTTTGTGTAATCGAGCAGATCATTTACCAAAGATCTATGGACATGCCTTATTCCACACGCTTTGCAATGAAAAAAAAATTATATATACATATATACTGTCATCATGGGTTGGTAATTATCGTCTCAGCAATTAAGCTGTCATCTGAAACATAAAAACTATGTATTTGCTATAATTGTCATCCGCACATGGGAGCATGTATGAAAATTTGCCAATAACAATATTGTTTCAAAACTCAATTTCTAGACCAATCTTGGATCAGAAAGGGGGGGAAGGGTGCGGGGTTGGCAATTAGCATTGATCATCATCAGAGAATCCAGCATCTACAGCAGCTTTTAGAATCTTGGGGGCCTTCAAACCACCGATCCCATGTAGGACTTAGGGGACCAACTGATCTGTCAAACCCCCCAAAAAAAAAATTGTTACACATCAAAGATAGCACGTGGTTGCAACATAAATAAAAGAAGTTCACATAAGAGATCTTACGATGGTAGTAATGGATCAGGCTTTGATTCCACATTGATGAGCATTCTGGCAAAACAAACACCGGATGGAAATTCAAAGTTAAACCAGCACAAATTATATACATTATACAGTAACGAATCATTTTCTACTTCTAAGCTTACACTTTGCACGCTGTAGATGCTTTCTCCGTCCTTTCAAGTTGTTCCAGCTCTTCCTGCATTCATTTTATAGTGACTATTGAGTATTGAAAACTATAACTAAATCCGGGTAATTGATAAGGGAGGCTAAGAACCACAATCAGCCTTTCCTTTGAAAAGCTCACCAGACCTCTTCTTAGACCTCCCATACATTTTCATCAAAGACTACGGAATTTAATCCTACAGAAATAGTGAAGATATGAGGCATCATAATAGTGAAACTGAAAGGCAACGTGCATGCCAAACAGCCATACTGCAAGCACTAGATCCCAGGATGGAATCCTGGGCAAGCTGCTTTACCTGCATCCTATGCCTACCATCCCCCTCCTGAACTCAGTCACACCTAGCCATAGGGAAAAAAATGTAGAGAAAGGAAAAGGGCAGTGTAAACAAGACCACATGGAAGAGGATTGGAGTATTGGACTACCCTTTGGTCAAGGGCGACAACTACAATTGCCTTCCCCTTTCTTTTTGGGAAGCCATATCTAGTCATCCTGACCAGAAAAGAACATTCAGTTCCACAGGGTATTCTGAAACTTGTACCTCTCAAAAAATATGCATGAAAGAGTTTTCATGTCCTTAAAATTTTCATATCCCATCTGCCTAAAGATTAAGATACAGAGGGAAAATAATAAAACCAATAACAAGACTCCTAACAATGAGCTTATGCCAACTATGAGGGATATATAATAAACAGAGAAGGTAGCAGTTTCACAGATATGTAGTCCAAAAAATATTTAATCTTCCCTGTCCAACGGTGCTACCCACTTATAGAACGAATCTACATAGTTGGCCTTGGCCACTTAAAGAATTAAAAAAAAATCAACCTATATATCTAAGAAATTAATGGTTGCTTCTTTCTGTCCTCCATGAATGAAGTGGGCCTCATGATGGATTACCAAATAATCTTAACCAGGTAAGGACTTGATAACATATTCCAGATCATGAAACTGTTATTAAACAAGATAATAATATTTGAGAGAGATGATCACTAAAAAGTTACAAGTGCCCCCCTTATCAACTTTACTGGTAATTGGCAAATCACCGAAAGAGACAAAGGAGGGGGCAGTGAATGATCTTTGCAACATTATGTGATTGCTTAATTACTCCTAGTAACCTTGATGCAGATGAAGTTAATAGCACAGGATTTTTCTAGTTGTCCGAACATCCAATGATATGATTGCTTAATTGCATATCCTTAACAGGAGCTCAAAAGGGTGTTGGCACTGATCTATCCAGTTTGACAAACCCCCAATTTGATGTTTCTAAATTTCCTTCACACCTAAATTTGAATCTTTTAGGTTGGTAAGGATAAATGAAGGCAACAAATCTAAATCAAGTTATTAGAGCATACTCTCCATTCCCCAATTCAATACGCAGTACCTTCTTGTAAGTGATCTAAAATATCAAATTTTGGTTTCTAATATGTCATAGAACTTACAATTCATTATCTATACCTTTGCCAGCTCACATAGAAAAAGAGGAACCAAAGAATTGGAAGGATTTTGGTGATAAATCATATTCCCTCTATAGTCTGTCCCATGTTTTAAAGATTGCTAGTTGAGAAATGGAATCTCAAATCTCAATTATTTCCAAAAACAGGGTTGAACCATTTGAGTGATTGATGCTTAATTGCTTATAACTGTACAAAGTGAATCAAAACAGTGGGGAAGTAATAAATTATTGATAAATGAGAAGCAAATGCAAACAGGAAGGTTTATTTTGGAATGATGGAGGTCCTACTTCATGAAATTATTACCCCGCAGTTCCAGTAAACACTCATCAGAAAATATCGTAACAAAGAAGGTACATTCATATATTAAGCCAACTATGTCAACTGCAATTATATCTAAAAGGAGGTAGACTAGCTAAACTTCTACTTGTTTATTTTTGTTGACTACGAAAATATTATCAAAAACAAAAACACTACCACAATCCCTGCAGGGCCAACTTTGGCCCATAAACAGAAAATGCTAAAGTTGATTTGTGCGCAATGTTGTTAAAATAACCATTATAGTGTCGCCATAACACTATAATGTGGCATTCAACCCCTTTGCCATAGGCAATTTATGAAGGAAAACCCACTATGGCGGCGCCATATGCCACAATGGTGTGATTATATGGCAGAATTTTGGCTACCCACCATTGATAAACTTGTTTGTGCGTAAATAAACATTTAGAAAAATCACCTGATATTTTAATATAGAAAATTTAATAAAAATTTCAACCGGCAATCTTTGTTGTTAGACAGTTATGAGTCATGGTAACCTGGATAAAGTTATTAAAAGCATGCTTGGTTCCATATCTTGGATGTGATTTTAAGAAGCTAATAGTTACAGTTTTCACATTCCAAATATGAATCTTTCTCCCCAGGTTCCCAACATTCAATACAATGCTGAACCTTTGATACAACTGTCAAGTGAAAGATCTCAGTCTCTCTCCCTCGCCCAATAAATGTCTCTCCAAATATTCGAAAAACAGCAGCTGAGTTTCAGCAAATCCCTTCAAAAGTCAAGGTGCATATTCCATTTTTGCATTATTACAATTATGAATTCTATAGGGTTTTTAAAATTCTATCGCTGTTTTAAATAAAGCAGCCACTAGTAAAAAGAGTGATAAAGTAGATTGTAAATTTAGAGTCATCTGAAACAAAAACTGTGCCCCTGAGTGTAACTAAATAGACTTTCTGGCAGTTTCCTATAAAATGAAAAATGCAAAGTATTCCAAACTGCAACTTAAGACAGGAGTAAGCAAGAAACGACAAAAAATAAAGTGAAAAAGACAACATCAGTTTAATTATATCTCAATCATTAAGCTTTGGTCGCTGTAATGACAGATTGACAATGCATATAGACAGATTAGTCTATTAATCTTAGAAAAGTGAAGCTTCCTAAGCAAAAGACTCGGGAACCGTGGTTGATATCTTCAACTGAAATGTTCCCACATCTAAAGACAAATTTGCCAGTTAAAATTGCATTTTGTTCATTAAGATTAATTGATAATCAAAACCCAAACGCCGTTATAACGGGTAAACAATTAATATATCAAAACATTAATTCTGAGAACTGGAAAATATTCATTGGGGAAACAACAACCAAACTACCAGTAGTTTGGTTCTTCAAAGATACACTTGACATCAATCTGATCCTCCAAAGATATGCAACATCAAATCAGGAACTCTTAGATTAAAAAATACACCAAATCAATCCTTTTGTCTAGCTAATTGACATGAACTTGAACCATTTTCATGTCAATTTAAAAATTCAGAGGACTGATTGGATGTCAAAAATCTTTGTAGGACCAAATTGGTGTAAATGTAAGTGTATATTTTGGAGAACCATGCATTTAATACAACAACTACCCTTTTAACTATCAGGAGGCCACCCTATAGTTGAGGTTCACGGACCACAATAACATGTACCTCTCCAATCTGCACATTAATTTCTTAAACAGTCTTTCCACAAACAAAAACTCATAAATCAAGCTGACAGAAGAATACCCCAGCAATCAACCAAATAATTTTTTGTTGTTGTTAATTTGTAGGCAACGTCATCAGGTTCACATATAGCATTTGTCTCTGATAATACCGACACGCCAACAAAGAAAAGTTAAAACCTTTCCCAAACTCATTTTACCATCTCTCGTTGAGAAGAACAAAAAAAAAAGTACACCAATCAAAAAGCAAAGCAAAAGGCCAATGGAAAAAACGACACACACAGAGAACAAACAAACAAACAGAAAAAAAATCAGCACCCCACCAATGAACAAAACCCCAAGATATATATTATGATGATTTTTGAGGAGAAGAAAAAGAAGAGTACGTACCTCTAAGAATCGTGCTTCTTGCTCCAAGCGTTTGAGTTCAGCATGTATCCTATGTTTCCCTCTTGTATCTGCGGAAGACAGAGACTGAACCCTGTGGGTCATGGGGCTTGCGGATTCAGGCCCACCGGATTCCATTTTCCGAGAGTGAAGTGGTAGCAATGGAAAATAAAAAATCTTAAAATCCCTAGCTTGCAAATAGAGTTGGATATGATTATGATTATAAAAGAGAGGTGATTGAGTTAGAGTGCACTGAAGAAGAAATCTTGATGGACCCCATGATCAAGTGCTGGCCATGGAATTGAAAGCAGAAGCAGAAGGGTGGGTTCAGAAAACAATAGAGCAGGATCTAAGCGTACTGAAAACGCAGAGACAGAGACAGGTCACAAGGGCGTTGTGTTTGGTGAACAAAGAATATGAGAGAGAGAGAGAGAGGTTAAGGGGTGTTTGGAGTTTGAAGAGTGTATTGAGAGTTGGAGCGGAAAATGGGGGTGAAAAATAAAACTTGGCTTCAAGTGTTGAAGTCGAAGTTGTCGTTTTTGGGTGCTGTTGTTGGAAGTCGAACACAACAACAAAGCTGGTTTTCTTTTGAGTTTCTCATTTTTTGTGTCCAAAAAAAAAAAAACTTTCTCTCTCTCTCTTTGCTTTCTGACTTTGAGACTCTTTTGATTTTTGAGCACGCGATGAGGTGTTTAAAGTCACTGGCTAATATGGTTTGGTTTTATTTTATTTTATTTTATGCAAACAAACAAAATTGTTACGGACAGATGAGATTTTACAGTTTTTAAGGATAAATTAGCTGTCAATTTTGTAAGTACTTCCACGTTTACTTTTAATTGTCAAATTTTTAATAAAAAATTGTTTTTATTTATATGTAATTTTTAAAGTTCAAGGTAACATTGATTCTTTTTTTTCAATTATACCCTTATTCTGATTAATCATTTACATTTTTTTATAACATTAAATGATAAATAATTGAAAACTTCAAAAACAAAAATGCAGATTACATACGTTCCCTGCTTCTCACAAATGAAATGTCAACCAATAGAAAATTATGAATATGCATTAGTTATGGGGAGAGAAATAGAAATATACGATAATTATGGACATTGAGAAAAGGAACTTAGTAGAGAAAGTGTATCGTTTTATTAGAAAAATATGAAATAATTGTATTTGTTGGTTATAGTGAAAATTCCCTTAACGATTATTATATAAGAACAGAGAAAATCCTAAATAAGACAAAAAGAAAACAAGTAAAATAGAGTGAACGAAAATATAATTGAGTAATAAAAAGAGTATTTAATTTTAAAAACATGAAAATAAAAAATAAAAAATATTTTAAAATTAATTTGAAGATAAAGATTTAATAGTTGAAGAAAAACAACTATTTTAAATATATATAAAAAAAACTTAATTCATGTTCATCTTTGATAAAAAGGACAATACAATATGATATCATATGATAAATGCAGAGTTTTGAAACTCGGATTGATTGGGTCAGTTCGACCAGTCAAATTGCAACACGATGGCTGGACCAAGTTGATTTTATGTTCGATTGGGTGTGTTTTTGACTCAAAGTAACCTGAAACAATCCGATTGGGTTTGTGGTCAAATCGGTGACCTATTAACCTAGATCAAGTCACTTATCCTTTTTTATTATTATAGCTCAAAACGACATTGTTTCAATTTCAAGCCATTTTTATTTTACAAACCCTATCATTCCTCTTGCAGTCTCGTTCTACGTTGTCGCTTTGCTCGCCAACCTCTCCTTCCTCATCTCATCGTGGCATTGTGCTATCGCCACCTTCTACGTTGCTACTCACAGTCTCCTTTTCTTCCTCTTGCTTGCAGTCTCGCTCTCAATCTCTCACAACCTCATCTTTTACGTCGTCACTCACTAACGACCAACCTCTCTTTCCTTCCTCTCGTTGTAGCGTCATGATGTTGCCACCTTCTACGTCGTCGCTCGCAGTCTCCATCCTTCCTCTTACTCCCAGTCTCACTCTCGGTCTCTCACAACCTCACCTTCTACGCCGCTGCTCACCAACGGCCAACCTCTCCTTCCTTTCTCTCGATCTTCCTCTCATGGTGCCAAATATCGATTTTCTTTCTCTCTTAAGGTTTATAAAATTCCAAAATTTCATATGAACTACTAAAACTTAATAAAAATATACTTCAAATCATGTCTTTTTCTTTTCAAACTTTTGTTATCTACAAAAATAATGTTATTATAATTAAGATGGCGAGATTCTCCATGTATATAGTAAAATCATAGCAGAAGTTATAATACATAGTTTCTATTAGGGGAGAAGGAGGTCAAGACAGATTTACTATATGCATAAGACAGAGTAATAGACCAAATATTGAACAATAGTGAATACAATTATATTTAAAATTTTATATTTTAAGACAAATATAATTTTTTTTTATTACAAACCGGACTATACGGATCAACTAATGACCCACCTATTTAACTACTAACATAACAACTTAATGCCATGACCGAATCAATCACCTCATAATTTTTTTAAATTATAAAAAATAGTTAGATTAGCCTTATCCATAGTCCCTTGAGTTAGAGTTTGAACAACTATAATAATTAAACCTTCCTAATAACTTCAACCCGGAAGTATGGAGAATTTGACAGAAGGTGCTTGCAATGATCAATTGAAGCACCAACTTCAGATATATCAGGTGTTGGATCGTGGATTTTATCTAAACCTTCCTTACAGTCAGAAAACAACCCATTTTCTTTGGAAAACAATAGATTGTCATTTAATAAAACTTGTGATAATTGATTATCAACCATTAAGAATCAATTATTTTGTACGGAAAATTATTTTACTGTACTATTTTTGTGTTGTTTCGTTTTACATTTTTAAATTTTTTTCCCATTCTTATATACATACAATAAGTCCCACATCATTTTTTACTTCTATTGTTTATTTATACTTTTTTTTCTTTATTTCTCTTCAATTTCTCATATACCAAACGGACCCTAAAAATAAGATATTTTGAATTTGAACCCAAATCTCCGCAACATAAAACAGATAAATCCACTTGCGATAAAAAAAAAAGTTGTACAAATATCAAAGATGAAGATATTAATAAGGACATTCCAATCCAAAATATAACAATATTGTAGTCCCATTAAGTTTTTTTTTAATCCATGTATACTAAAACATAAAAAAGATTGAGATAATCTAACTTAGTTGGTTAAATAGAGTATATGAGTTATTGTAAATCTAGTGTTACTTGTTTTTAATTATTAAAGATAAAAAATACCATAAGAAATAGAAATAAGGGAGTAGGTTAGAATATATTAACTAATAAGTTATTAGTATGCATTCAACAAACCTTATATCCTTAAAGTAAGTTCTTACATTTATGCCTTGTCAATAAAAAATTGATCGAGAG
>PYAF01005373.1:815108-828423 GCA_007407185.1 Glycine tomentella | reverse complement strand
AAACATATGTTTGTGTGTAATCTACCTAACAAAAACATGTTTTTGGTTATATATAAAAGATTTACTTAAATATCATTTTAGTTTCTCTATTTTTTTTTAAATTCTTAATTTTGGTTTCCTTATTTTAAAATAGTGATATTTAGTTCTCATATTTTTTAAAATCCTTAATTTTACTTCTCTTACTTTATAATAGATATATTTATTTTTCCACTTGTGTAAAATCATATATTTTGATTGTTCCGTCAAACTGAAAGCGTTGATGGTTAATATATTAATGTTGACTACAACGTAAATTAAACAAATAATTTGATTTCACAATATTAAATTTGGACCACATTAGATTATTATTATTAATAAACACTTTTTAAATTTGATGAAATTAAAAAAATTATGAATTTTACAAAAGTGAAAGACTAAATATCTTTATTTTAAAATAAATGAACCAAATTATAGATTTAAAAAAATATGAAAATAATATATCTTTATTTTAAAATAGAAAATCAAAATTATAAATTTTAAAAAATAGGAAGATGAAAATCTAATCCTAAAAGATTTAATTGGTGTGAATCAATCACAAAACATTTTATCAAAGTTGTTCTAGGTGGACAATTTATAATCTTTAATTTTTGTTAATTACTTCTTGTATAAAGTTGTTCAACCGCATTTCCTCGCGGTTTCTACTTTCTAGTATGATCAGGATTTTTCCCCCTTTTCATTAAAAAAAGAAACCCCTGTTTTTGTCTCTCCTTTATCCGTTATACCGTTTGAATTTCCGACTTGCAGGTGGTACGGTAAAAGGACATTAATTTACCAAGAAGTTGCGCTTGTGTCACATATATGTTTGGCTTTTTACATGTTTAATATTTCGTAAGCATAATTATGTTGAATAAATTTATTTAAAAGTTAGAAAATAATGCAGGTCTTATTTTTTATTTAATAAATTTTATTCAATAATAAAAAAGTGTATTGTTAATGTTGTTCGCGTATAGAAAGCCATCTTAACTTGAATAATCTTATTGTGAAGAGGGAGATTAGTTGTTACGATGAGGTGGGCAATGGTCCTCATCATGGTCAACGGAGAAAAACCAGGCGTGCCACTTACGAATCTTAACAATAAATGCATTAATCAGGTGAAAGAGGAACGGATAGGCATCCAATTAAATTGGATTTTGTTAGTGTTTATATGACTGGACCTAACTTTAACCAAAAATATTGTTATAACTTTTGAATTTGAGATTGAGTTTTTTTCCTGTGTAAAAGTAAGGATGGGAATATAATATTGTAATTACTGGACCATGTAGAGATGAGAAAGCAAGCCAACCTGATTTGGCTAATTTTATATCATGTCTTAAAGTGGGATAGGTTAACCTACCAGTGATCCATAGAATTGCAAAAGAAAAAGTGTATAATTTTTTTTAGTATAGATTATAATATTTTTTTTTTATGAAAAACAAGAATTACCATGGGTGATAGAGTTCTTCTCATTAATATAATTGAATATTTAAGACTCATACTTGAGATCCTGTAATTTTATATTAGTTGATTTATGCATTGGTGGTGGGAAAATTATATAAATACATTTTATGTATTTTTTTCTTTGTTTTTATTTGAGTATTTTATACATTTTCTTTTGCTGATTTATGCAAATCAATGACATGTACCATGTATCCGTTACACTTTTGTTTATTATTAGGTTAAATTTTGATATGAGATACTTAATTTGAATAATTGAAGAATTGTACAAATTAAAATATATGCACATAAACTAAAAATTAAAACATGCAACTGTTACTGATGCTGCACTTGCCACTATTACCAGCCACAGATTCAGGCATAGAGCGTGATGAAGGATTTGTTAATTAAGTTCGTGTCATTTCTGGAGTCAAACAATTGTAGCCTTTCTTGAATAAAGCCTTCATCTTCGTTGTGATTTGCCTTTGTCTACTTTACCATTTGTCCTCATCATGAATATGTATTAACTATATCACACTTGAATGTGGTATGTGGGGACACCTTCTGTTAACTGTTCAGGTAACTTGGAATCATCAATTTCCTTCCAAGACATTTTCTTCAATAATTAACCATGGCATGTTGCTTCACAGTGCACACTTTCCATCTCCCTTTTTGCTTTATGTAAACTCATACATACTTTTTGAAAAAATTGTTAATTCATATGGCTGTTGTGGACTGGAGTTGGCTCTCTTAAGATGCCTTATCAATTCAATGTGTTATATTTTCAGCAACAATCTTATCTTCATCATTGGGCATTATATAGAAATGTACAGCTAACAACAGATGATTGGTCTCCTTAGACCTTTCCAACCGCCTAATAAGCTAAATTCTTTGTCCTTATTCTAATTTTGCACTAAGACCATTATTCTCTACGCTTTTCCAATGTTTTAGTAATTTTTTTCCTGGCTCTTTTATGATTATTGCCTTTGACTAATACTCACTAGCTCTTTTGGGGAACCACGTTTACACACATGTTTACTTTAGTTATGCTTCAATACTCTCATCAATACAACATATTTTGATATTGGAGCCTGGGATACTAAAGTAAAATCGACCTCCAAGAGCTTAGAGATGCTGTGAAACAGTCAAATTGGGATTAGCTAATTGCTATCACTGAATTTGTAGGATGAATCTTAACCATCTTTTGTTTGCTGAAGATTGTAACGCCTGCCTTCAACTTATTTTGTGGCCATTTTGTTCAGTCACATGCATATAATATGTGCATTAAAGAATACTATAATAGAATGTGTGTGCCAGTATAATCTGTTCAAATTCTGATGGGGATGAACTTTCCCTGAACTTAATTATTATGTCTGCTTTTCATTATCATGAAAAGATAATTGTTATTGACAAAATTGATCGTAGTAGACTAGCTGGAGTAGATTTTCGCTCTGCCTGATGTTGCTATGGTTAATCCAACAATTCTTGTTCCGGAGCTGTTGCTGCTTGCCGGTTTCTAAAAATGCTGGCACTTCCCAATATTTTTTTAAGAAAATGTAGTAAAAAGTTTTACTTGACAATTGATCTCTCTGAAATGAATGTGGTGGCAAATTTGGAATGAACTGCCGATGAATCTGAGGTTGATTGTTGAATAATGGGAAGAGGGATGTTGACTAGTCCAAAGTAGATTGTGGATTTGTCTAAATTCCTTTGAAGTTGGGTAGGGAAAACTTAACTTTAACCTATCAAGGAGGTCCATATTGCATTAAGTTACTTAATGTGTATACAGTATTTATTTTTATTTTTCTTAATACAAACAACTTTACCAATAAATTTCTACAATAGAACAACTCTTTTAATTACTTCTCATGGGTCCTACCCACAATGTTTTTTTTTATTATCTCAAAGTAATGTTTTTATTAGTGACAAACAACTTAAAATAATTATATATATGTTCTTTTTTATTAATTTAATAATATAAAGCCATGTTGCTTCAACTTAGCAATTGGACCGAGGAAGCAACCCGTACGTTCGCGACTGCAAAGGCAATTGCTTTGGTAGCAATGCTGCTTCCTGTATCCTGTTACTTCCCAATCATGCGATGGAGATGATTTAAGACACTCTAGTAAATTAATAAAAATTTCATCAGTGATATGATATATTAAATGAATACATGTTATAGTGACTACAGTGATATGTATATAAGCATCAAAGTGACTTTATTTTCTTAGGGCCTAAGGTAGATTACGAGAAATTATATGTTGTATTAGTATAATGGTAGGTTTACATAAAAAGAAGTATAGGTTAACTTTGTAAACAATATATGATTTACTAATTTCATGTATAGGTTAGTTATCTTACTAATATTGACTTTCGGTAAATACTTACTACCTATATTTTTCATAATATCTAGGCTTTTCAGAGCTATCATGTGTATTAGTTCCGTCTATTATAAAAATAGATAAATTAAATTAGTAAGTAATTTCTTCCTAACATTTCATTAAGAAGTTAAAACTTTAGATTTTTTTATAAATAAATTCATTTACAATTTTTTTTAGTAATTCTCCCTAATAGTTTTTATTTTTTTATTTTTTTACTTTTTACGGCTTATGCCTCAAAAGATGTAATCATCTGGAGATATGTTTAGTATGTTACAGAAACATTAACATAAGTGACAGATCCAAAAAATTTAAGTTGTAGAGACAATATTTTCATATATAAATTATTGAGCACGGCACTCATTATAACTTTTTTTTTTAACTACATTTTAAATTACAGGGCCAATTTACATATGCTATATTAAGAAGTAGAAGAAAAATCTTGTGGAGTTAGGTACCCCCAAACCATCTAAGGTAGATTTGTCCATAATTAATATTATATATTTTTATACTATTAAAAAAATTATATGAATTTTATTAAATGAAGAGAGCAAATACTTTTGATATATAAATTAGAATAAAGAATGAGATTTTCTTAAGAGTTATTGTTCAACAAAAGTGTATTTAAGAATTCTTTCTGAACGAGAGTATTTTTAGTTTTTTAATATTTTATCTCTTTCAATCTATTATTTCATCTTTAGTTATAAATTGAATTTCAATATTTCTTTTACAACAATTTACCAATAGAAAAAAATAATCTTGTATTACAATATAAATTACTTATCATAAATCTAAAATATAATTTATATATTAAAATATTTACTTAATACAAGTTTTGATTAAAATATAATTTATATATTCAAAATTATTTATTCATTATAAGTTCTAGTTATATAAAAATAAACATTTGTTCTATATAATGTACAGGGTAAAATACTAGTGATTTAAACAAAAATTTAACCCAACAATCATGACCGTGATCAAAAGAACGTGTTTTCTTGCTGCATTCCTGTTTTCCCTGGTTAGTCTCTGCTCGCTGGTGCTTTAAATTGTGGTCTGCAATAGCGTTATTATGGCTGCACCAATTAGTTGCATTTATTCATAATTATTTTGGGTAACTCTAGGACAATGTATAAGAATTTAAAATAGAAATATTTTTATTAAAAGATGGAAAATTATGTTTTGCGCTCCTATAATTTACACCAAATATTTTTCTTTTAATTTTAGTCAATGTTGTAACGGTACTGATTAGGAATACCTTTATTTAATTATTTTTAAAAAGTATCAAGCATGGTGACTTAAAACATTGGCTGTGCTTATTAACTGTACCAAGAACAGAAAAGAAAAGAAAAATCCCAGAAATTGCGCTTTCAAGCGATGGCAACGGCTCAGTGGTGAATGCAACAAGAGAGTAACAAGTAGTGCCAGGAAAAAAATTATGAGCGCAAGCTTCTGTTATGTGGTGCCTATCTACTTATTCATTGCAGCAGCACCAAGTTCCGTGTCTTTATCTTTGACTGCATAATCCTTAATAAGCCTTACTACCATTTTCCAAGTCACTTTCAATCTCCAAACCATCCTTGTCTTGTTTTTTCTATGATATAAACTACATTGAACCAT
The DNA here is from genome assembly GCA_007407185.1 of Glycine tomentella. Classification (NCBI taxonomy): domain Eukaryota; kingdom Viridiplantae; phylum Streptophyta; class Magnoliopsida; order Fabales; family Fabaceae; genus Glycine; species Glycine tomentella. Next base: position 822,973 of record PYAF01005373.1, on the reverse strand, counting down.
AGCTCATAGTATTTCTCCAACTTTTCTCATTGTTGTCAGTTCATGGCCTACTTAATGCTAAGTGGTGCTGAAAGTACAAAGCTCACTAGTGGTAGTGGCTTAGCTCCGTCTGGGTTAGGCTCAGTTGGTCTTAACTTTCACAAGAGGTGTTTCTTCAAGAAGAGTTTTGTGTCCTATGGTAACAAATGCATGGCACCCAGATGCAGCATCTCATCATTTGAGTCCTGCTTCTCAACCTGGATTCAAGAAGGAGGGATTTTGGTTATACGGATTTTTGGCTACTATTGTGTATGATCATGATGTCATAAACCCTTGCCACTGGACTGAAGACATGAGAGATGAAACATTGGAGCCTGCTGATATCTATGAACGTAAAATGAGAGTGGTGGATGTTGAGGGAGGAACTGCATTCACCACTCTTGGTATAGTGAAGCATGTGGATGCTAATAATGTGATAATTATTGACCAGTCCCCTCAATAGCTGGCCAAGGCCACCAAGAACAAGAAGGAACCCTTGAAAGAATGCAAGATAATTGAGGGTGATGCGGAAGATCTTTCATTTCCAACTGATTACGCTGATCGATATATTTCTGCTGGAAAGTAACATGTGGAATTTCTTTCTTTTGAAGAATTTTGTTACTGCAATTAAGATTTGGTTGTGTTGGTGAGTTAACTTCACTGTTTTAAGTTAATGTTATGAGCTGTCTGGCATGGATTTGGAGTTTGGAACTATAAGTCATGCTCGAGGGATGATTAATGTAAATTTTGCATTTAAACTGTTACTAGTTTTAGTGATATTTATAATAGAATAATAGATAGTCGATGCCAATTAAATTTGGCTTTTATAAGATGGACTATGACTAAATCTTAGTCTTATGATCATTAGACCAAAAAAATATAAAATACTAACCTTCATTCTTGAATCATAATTGCTAGTATCTTTAATGATAACTAAATCTTAAACTTCATGATCATTAGTCAAAAAAAAAAAAAAAACTAGTCCCACTCTTCATGCATGATAGTATGTTAGCATCTTTTACAAAATAGCCAATCTTATATGATGATGTTCTTCAGTATTAAATACTGGCCTGACCCACAGCGTGGCATTAACGAAGCATACAGAGTGCTGAAAAAAGGAGGCAAAGCATGTATCATAGGTCCTGTATACCCAACTTTTTGGTTATCTAGATTCTTTGCAGACATGTGGATGGTCTTCCCCAAAGAGGAAGAGTATATTGAATGGTTTAAAAAGGCCGGTTTCAAAGATATGAAGTTGAAAAGGATTGGTCCAAAATGGTATCGTGGTGTAACACGACATGGTCTCATAATGGGTTGCTCTGTGACTGGAATCAAGCCTTTATCTGGGGACTCTCCCCTCAAGGTAATCTAAAATTTTCCTTCTAAACACAATTACCATCCTCAGATCCTTGTTGTGGACTTTTTTATTATATTATGTTCACAGTAGGATTATGTTGCAGACAAAAAAAAAAATGTACCTAGGAAAATAATTATCTTGTACACCAGAAAAATGAGGTTCACGGATATCTTGAAACGGTTATTAAGATGCTACTTAGAGAGTTAAAAATTAGAACCTCTGTTGAAAATAATTGGTACTTCAGAAGTAGGCATACAGATTTTTTATTAATTCCATTCTACGATTGACAATTCAGATATGTTTGTTATAGAAGTTGTTAGTCTTTTTTTTTTTTTTTTTGGGGTGTTTGGGGGGGGGGGGGGGGGGGGGGGGCGCTTGCTTTCTCCTTTAACCAGAACAATGCTTACTTTTCGTTGGATTGGGATTTTGAATGCTATTTTTTTGTATGTAGCTCAGTAAATACCAGAAGATTCTTTTTTGAAAAGAAACATTGCCGAGTCACATGAAACCTTTTCAGTTTGAAATGATGGGTAAATATCGGAAATTCAGGTGTGAAATCACCATTCATTTGTGCTTTTTGTGTTGAACTTTTTGTTGTGCATCGCAGCTGCTTTTGCGCTGCCATTCTATATTCTCTTGTCTTGTAGAAGCAACAATTGAAAGGGAAGGAATAGTCTCTAAATCTGGATGGATACAAAAGGACAATTAACTCATGGAACTCGTTGTTCTCTAACATACTTGTCTTTGATGTTAGATTTTGAAGATAGATCTTAAGTTGAAGATTTTGTATTTTTCAGATTCAACAATAAAATATTTTTTAAGATTTTTATATTGGAGATTTAGTTCTTGAGGAAGAATTTTGAAGATTCGCACACTTTTCAAAAAATATATGTTACTCATTTGGTAATAGTAAAATGCGGGAGGAAAATGAGAGAAAAAATAGTTGGAATGCAGCGGAAGGAGATGAAAAAACAACCAACAAAAGATCCATGAAAAAAAAAATAACAACATCATATCTTCTTTGCAATAGAGATCCATGAAACTTTTTTTTAAAAATACATCACAAAAAAGGGAAAGGGGGGAAGAAGGGACACGTGGAGAAGGGGTGCCGAGAAGAGAGAGGAAGAGAAGAAGAAGAGTGGGAAGATGAGAGAGTGGGTGAGGAGAAAATAAGAAAAGTGGAGAAAATGAGGGGGTGGATGGGTGAGATGATATGATGAGAGAGAGAAAGAGACTTGATAAAGGTAAAAAAAAAATGTTATTTGATAAATCGTAGGTGTGCATGTTAAACGTTGGTTAGAAAATTTAATTGTTAAGGAGTAAAATTTGTAGACTAATGAGACAAAAAACAGTCAAAAGTAAGAGCAATTGGAAAGAAATAGGAATATTTATCAATCATGTGGAATTGACTAGTGTGGAGGAAACAATGAGGGAAAAAAATGTTATCAATGCCAGGCTAGAATTCTTAAGGGAGAAAAAAAATTAAAAAATAAGTACTACAACATTCTAATGAAGGATATACATCTATAATGTCTGAAGGCAATTCCAAGATCATGAAATCTTTTGTAAAATAATTAGGCGAAAACTAGGCATCGCATAAGTAATCGTTATAAAATTAATCGTTGCATAAATAATCATTATGAAACTAGCCATTATGGATTAGGGACAAAAAAATTTCAAAGGGCATGCCCATCTAAGATTGGAGAATGAAGTTGGGGTATATGATGGTTAAATTTTTTACTTGTACATCACTAAAATAACTATTATGGTAAGATAGGATTCTTTCTTGCATGTTTCCATCTTGCCAACGTATCAGGGATGAAATTTTTGCATCTAAACCATTAATTTTGCTTTGTTGCACTAGCTAGCTTCAGTTGTTTAATTGGAAGGGATGGTATGCTTATAGGCTTATAGCAGTTATGCCAAATTTAATATGTATATAATATGTTATCATGCTAAGCCTTTAGTAGACATAAATAGACCATATGCCTGGCTGCCTCAGCATTCGTGAGCTATGTCTGGAGGAATCAACAAAACATTGTGCTCCTTTTACCTACGGATAAGACACCGAAGACAGAGTATTGACTACATAAAAAAAAACGATTATTTTTAGCTAATTTATATTCAATGATTATTTTAATTTTTTTGGTGATCTCTCCAAAAAGAGAAATATGTTTTGATGAGTTGTTTATTATATATTTATTTATTGACACGGTCTTAAAATCTAGTTCAGTGCAGAAGCACACATTAACTTTGCCTAATTCAATTTTAAAAGTGAACTTGGATTTCTTTCATCGTTATTAGTGTAAACCATGAATTTAATTTGTTAAGAGAACCGTTCTTGTGATAGACATCTCCATTCTTATCTACACACTTATTTTTTCTGGGAACGTGTTCTTTTTTATATAAAAAAAAAAATAAAAAATCCTTGAACGGAACACCATTTACCGTATAAATTGAATAATTTTGAAAACAAGTCTGGATCATGTGACCCCAAAAGCTTTACTTTCGGAGACTCTTACATGTCAGCGTCATTTATATGCACTCTGTTTTCTTCTGAAAGAGATCAATATTTTTAACGAGTACTCTCTAAGTTTAGAGTTAAATATGAGTTTTGTGTCTTGATCATAATTGATTAGCTTAAATTCATTTACATGATTGCAGTTTTGTACCTTGTACTCTAAATTACATTATTGTAAGTTTAGAGCAATCTTTCATTGCATCAATTAAACCAATAGACTGGGAAAATACGAGGGTTGAATAATAGGCCGGAGTTATGTGGGAAGCAGCAACTGACGAATGCACAGTAGGTGCAGTACAGAAGCTTCTTGTTATAGCAATTAGGGAAAAAACAAAACTTGGATAAATTCTTTATATTTTTATAAAGGTTTCAAACCAAACAATAACAAATAATTGTTATATTAAAATAACTTCCACCAAACACACCCACAGGAGAGCATATCTCATGCAAATAAGAAAATTAACCGTACAAACTATATATGAATGACCAAAATTATTTTAAATAATTTTAATCTTAACCATCAATTTAAATTATATGATTAAAATTCACTCCTCTCATGCTTTCATCTAACCTGAATAATAAACTTGATCTGAGGATTAAAAAACTGTGTCTTAATCAGATCATTGAATAATCTTTTTACTCATAGCAAATCAAACACATTATCTTTGCTTGACTCTTAGAAGTATAAATGATACATGAGTTTTTGTCCCTCGTCATATAAATTCAATACATGAAAAATGAATCTCATCCCAGGTTTTCAGCAACACAACATCATGTTGGGGCTTTGCCAGTTACTCGCTGGGCAATCCATCCAAGACCATCATACAACCCTTCTCCTGATAGGGCACAGCAAGCTTGTATATGCCAATCATGATCCTTGATGCTGTGAAGGGATAATGCGTCAGTGATCTCAGCAGGAGTCATAGCATCCTTGATATCTTGTTTATTAGCGAAGACAAGAATGACAGAATGCTGTAAATCTTCATGCCCCAGCAACCTAAAAAGTTCATCCTTTACGATAGAGATCCTCTCTCTATCACTGCTGTCTATCACCACAATAACAGCATGCGTTCCTCGGTAATATGTTGCCCATGATGTCCTCAGTCTTTCTTGTCCGCCAAGATCCCAGACCTGAAATGAATGACAAAGTGTAATGAGTAATGTTTACATCCTACACAGTTGTAAAGCTTCGAAATATTCATACCAAATACCAAATGTTGTTTAAAACATTCGTGTGGATTGTTATGCAAACCAGATCCATCTTTTCAGCAGGAAGCAAACAAAGGACTCAAAAAGGTTTAAAGTGCCTGCCTACACCAAAATCTAAAGAAATAGAAATAAATTCTACCAACTTCTGGCACCCTCCCTGTTTTCTCACAAGAAAAATATGATCAAGTATTTTCTTTCTACGTGAATTGATTGATGCCATTGTGCTTTCCCAAAAACACTTGTTACCAAGACAAAGTAAAGAATATATTAATGTGATTATCCCATGTTCAGACAGAAGACTAACATTCAACATCACTAAAATTGTGGTTGGAGTTGTAGAGAATCAAGGGTAGCCAAGCATTAGCCTGTATTTTGAAAACTATTTGCATCCTTAAAAGCTTGTTCAGTGTATACAAATAAACTTCATTTATTGTGCCAAAATGTTTGGCAAAATTATGAAGAATCAATTTTGCACTCCAAATCACAGTTTTTTTGCAGTGAATAAAAAAACCATGATCTCCATAATTTAATAGCATTTATATATCATTATTAGGATGAATGAGCAAGTTTAATATTGCCAAAAATGAGAATAATGTGGTGGATATGTAGTTACACAAGACAAGATAGAACTAGGAATACAATCATTAGAGAGAAAGTTGGGGTAGCTCCCATTGTAGAGAAAATGCTAAAACTTTGTCTTAGATGATTTGGACATATGCGGGGAAGACCTACAGTAGGGAAGTAAGGAAGGTTGGCCGATGGAAGATAGTCTGGGAGAGGACTTTGTTGCTATATAATTACACATATAAAAGTGGTAATTATACACAAACAGGTTGGATGAGAACATGCTGATTATGTAATTACCATTGGGCAGGCATTTGATGAAGTCTATTCAAACAGGCAGTTCAAGTTTGAACATGACCTTTATGACAATCATTTCACTCCAAAATCATATTTACAAAATCAAGAACATTCAAAACTAAGTTGCAAATTCTCATCCAAACGCACTTAGAAAATAGAGAAATGACGAGAAGTAAACAATGTCCAGGACAAAGTTCCAGGTTTGGTCCAAGGAGCATGAAAACACAATTTTCACCAAAACCTAACAAACATTAAGGCAGAAGTCAAAAAGCTATGTTCTGTATGTTTTATGATTGTCGGATGCTCTAAAATTAAATTTGAGTGCTGATAAATTTAACTGCTTAGAGCCCTCATATCGCACATATATTCAACAAAAAAAAATAAAAATCATTAATCCCTTGAATCAAGATCAACACCTTAAAACAAAATGAATGAATAAATAAAGTAGTAGAGTGATAAGTGAAGGGACCTCAAATCGTATATTCTTGTAGACGAGCTCTTCGACGTTGCTACCAACAGTAGGGTTAGTAGTTACAACCTCACCCAGATGCAATTTATAAAGGGTAGTGGTTTTTCCAGCGTTATCCAATCCAACAACAACAATCTTATACTCTTTTGCAGGGAATAACATGAACCAGAATCTCGACATCATTGCCCCCATCCTATATCAACTTCTAAATTAACACGTATACAATCACCAGACAAAACCCATTAATTGGGAACACAAAGGGTATCTGAAAATCTGATTTTCAATAAAAAAAAAAAAAAAAAAAACCAACGAACTTGCGTTGGATCAAATGTCAAGTTAGCAGATCGATAAAACGTGCAAAAAAACATGAAGAACGCAAAGATCGAACCTGGCACCGCTGTTTACAAGGAGAATCGGAGTTTGTGAGAGAAAGGGTGAATCGAAATCGTGAGAACTGTACTTGAAATTTTCAATTTTTATTTTGTATTTTTTTACTTTTCAGAATGGAACGAATATAAACAATAAACAATTAAAACAGTGAGGCTTCCTTCATGGTATGAAAGACGGTTAGTGGCCGGACACGTCAGCTATGACCAAATTTTTAATCTTTTACTTATTGGGCCTCTTTGTTTAAGTTTTTCTTTAAAAAACAGATTTTTTTTAATAGATAAGCAATTTTCTATTTTTTATGTATTTGTCTACTGTTTATTAAAAAATAATTTAGAATAAAAAAAACTCCTATCTTCTTTTTAAAATTAAGAACTTGTTTTAAAAATTTAAACAAACTTTCTCATAATTTTAATTCTTTTTTAAGAGTTATCACTAATCACATTTTTATAATAAAAAAAAATCAATGTTAATCACACTCTTTACTGTTTATTTTGTGTGAATTGTTGGCAAAATTAAATAAATAATACAAAAAAATAAAAATTTAAGAAAATGGGGCAGTTTTTAAACTATTTCAAAAAATGGGGCAGTCCAACACGCCTATTTTAGGCGTGTTGCTGTCCCCCCATAACTATTTAAATGGCCAAAATTCACTTTTACCTCATTTGTAACTTTTCAAACCTTGGGTGAAAAAGTAGCTTGATGCGCTAAGGAGTTTGGGTAGATTATTTTTGCGGCGAAGCCCTGTCAACAAGTAAGCGCATTTTATAATTGATTATTTTTTATTATTGAATTGTTAGCGCGGTACATTATATAATTTTAGAAAATTACTAGGGTGCACATATTAGTTAATGACGTATATGTTAGGTCAGTAGAAAATTGTTAAGTTCATACATATTATGAAAAAAATTATTAGATTCGTTAATGTTAGTGTTAGGAATTTAGATTATATGTTTATAGATAATGGTTAGGTTTTGGTTTTGATGATTCTTGGGTTTAGGGTTAAGGGTTTAGGATTAACGGTTTATGGGTTACGGGTTATG
>PYAF01005373.1:794005-815008 GCA_007407185.1 Glycine tomentella | reverse complement strand
TCTGACTACCTGAACTCATATTTGGAAAACGCTTAAACTAGAACCACACCACAAGCAATGAATCTAACCAAATATCACTACTTCAAACCAATGCATGTACAAGCTATCAAGGGCCAGCTTTTATAGAAGCCAAGGGACAGCAACACGCCTATTTTAGGCGTGTTGGACTGCCCCATTTTTTGAAATAGTTTAAAAACTGTCCCATTTTCTTAAATTTTTATTTTTTTTGTATTATTTATTTAATTTTGCCGTGAATTGTTTGCGGCCATGCTACAGGGGACTGCCCCTGCAGCAGTGATTTTGACCATTGAATTTAAATCTAATGATTATTAAAAATAGGAGTATAACAATATATTTATATGTTTAATTATGAAAGGTTAATATGCTTCTGTAGGGGCTGTACGGGACTGCTTGCTGTAGAGAATCTAAGTCCCTTTTTATTATACAATAACAACAATAAGTTTTGAATATAAACTACTTAAATATTTATCACTAAATTGACTCTAGTGTATATTTTAGTATATAATTTTTTAATGTGCTTTTTATAAAAAAATATAAGTTATTTACTTTAACAAATACTAATGAATTTTGTTAATGATAAAATGAGTAATTTATTAAGTTATAACTTTGATTTTTTTTTTTACTATAATAGTAATAATGAGGATTGAATCAGACTCTTAATTTATATCTACTTCAACGTACACCACTGGCCAACTTCAATTATTCACTTCAACTTTTTAAAATACATATAAAATATAAATTGTTAGCATAATTCTTCTAAAAACGGTGTAGACCAACAAATCACACACACTAATTATGTGAATATAATTTCTCTTATTTTAAGAAATATATTAAAGTAGTGTTATTCTCAAGTGAATTCAGCCAAAAGGTATTGGACATGATTCTGCTTTATTAATTGGGTTAAGATATATTTGTTTTTTTAACAAAAACCCAATATTGTAGGTTTCTTCTCTTATTCTCCTAACAAAAGCCATTCAGTGTACTTATGAGGTCTGGAATTTATTTTGGTCACGTTCATCCTAACATGCAAGACCTTCAGATTTTGATAAGTAGAATTATGTTTGTGTATTTTTTTAAAAAAATTATTAGCTAGAAAATAACTATGACAATTTGATAACATTTGAACAGGACGTTAAAGTGTTTGTTTTTATGCTCATGTGAAAACTATTCTCATTTTCAAAAATATACTCATGAAAGTAGCCCCCATGAAATTAGCACTTTCAGTATTTATACCAATATTTTATATCTTTTTGTTAAATATTAATGTGATGTGACAAGATGGATAAATAATTATGTGGCTAAAATTTCAATCCTAAGGTTCATCTTTATAAACAAAGAATATGTTAGAAAAAGTAAAATTCTTTAATGAACCTAAATTCTTTGAGGAATTTGTTTTTTCATTGTAAAATGTAGGGTAATCATATTCTGTGGCCCAACAATGAACTCTTGCACTAACAGTTTGCAGTCTCCATTTTGGTAAAAGTTTCTATTGAAACTCACATAGGAAAATTACACATATCTTTAATTAAGTTTTAATTTTAGGAATACAAATTTGTTTATTTTCTTATAATTGTTTTCTATCTTTAATCACAAATAAAAAATATGGGTGTTACAACAAACTCTAGGGCTTGGGGACTATAAACAAAAAAAAAAAAAAAGGTTGGGAATGATGAAGAGAGAAAAGGGTAGTAAAACAGGGTGGAGGGGGTAATGAATAAGAGAAAGGGATTGCAAACCAGATGTTGGGGAGTCACGCATGAATGCATAACCGTTAAGGGCTCACATAAGATGACTAAGAATTCAAAGGAAAGTTTTAAAAAAATGTGGCAACATTTCATTCAATCTAATCTTTAATATCTTTGATTAAAATTCATTCAATTTAGTCCTGCTTAAATGAAAATATAGATCCTTACAAGACACTTAATGTGTCACATCAACATCATTAATATGATCAACTAACGAGCATTCATTTTTTTCGTAACATGAATGACAAAAATGTAATTTTAGAGGGTTTTTTTTTTTTTAATTTACTTAGACCTAGAGACTAATCTAACATTTCCTCACAAATTTAGGACTAAAATTGTGGTTTATTCAATTTAAATTTTGATACATTGTTAGATAAAGATTTTTATATTATCAATTAATTAGAAATTATTAAAGTAAATATTATAAAAATCAATACTTTTATTATATACATCATTTTATAATTTTTTAAAACAGTGTAACAGATCATTACACATTATCATTACATTTTAATTAAATTCTAATTTAAATGTGACTAATTAGAAATCTATAATTAAAAGGACTTTGTTTGGCCTGGGAGAGTTCAATTTTGAATGTGTATGGTTATTTCTCCTTAGCAATGGATCCGGGTGTGTTTGTTTTCAGTGTTTTCTACATACTGAGACATATTAAACATTAATATATATCACTTTCACGAGTCATTAATATTATTCAATGTGGTTAACGGCTAATCTAACACGATCAGAGTGAGTATTAATATTATTGTTGATTGCAGCAATTTAGTAGTACTTAGCTTTAGTGAATCCTGAATCTTGGGCATGCTATAAATTCTTGGCTTGATTTTAAAGGATTTGATCTCCCACCTTCTGGAAAGACTAATTTATGCATTACAGCCATTGTCCAGCTAATGCAATACTTTAACAAACATGCCAGTCACGTACCACCTGATAATTATAGAAGCGTAACTTCTGAATTGTTAATGGCCATTATAGTATTCTTTTTAATCTGAATCTCTTATAGTACTTGTTTTCATTCTCTTTTAATGTTAATATCATCGTATCTTCATTGGCATAAACACAGTAATCGTGTCTGGGGGAACATAATTAAATTCCCATACATTGAATATATCAAACTTGCTGTTCTATTAGCTAGTTTCATGCATGCAAGCTGGTTTTTTTTTTAGATACTACATTAATAAGAAAATAAATTTCAATGGTTTTTCTTGAAGTTTGGAAAATCTTTATATACAATAAAAAAGTTATACATTGAAATTGTAAAAATTATTTTAAAAGTAAAAAAATTACCATACATTCAAATTATGACAATATCAAATTACTAATATCCTATATCTTTTCAACTACTTAGACAATTCCCTCATTTTGCAAATTTATTTTTAAGACACATATATTCATTTATAATAATTCACTCAGTCTATTCAACCAATTAGGTCTCTTAATTGTCAAAACTATTTTAGTTATTTAGTTATAAAAGAAAGGATAAATTAATGTGTACATTATTATTATTTACTACAAGTCTATAATATATACGATGATGTTGATGAATAATGTTTAGATCACCTAACCTTACGTATATTTTTACAAGTTTATATCTTTATTCTGATCAAAGGCAGTATATCGACTCCGAAACTACTAGATTCACAAAGATATTTTATTTGATCGCAAGTGACTAACAATTTATATTTTGTACTTTTGTAAACCTAATTATCCATAGATTTAAAAAATATGTGCTCACTCTTTTATCATCAACAATTATCAAATTGTATTTTATTCTAGGTGGTCCTATTGCATAGAGGTGGATCAATGTTGGCTTAAATTATAACATTGCTATTTGCTAGAGGACATTAATTGTATCTATTTTTTAAAATATGCGACTTTATTTAAAAAGCATAAGAAACTAATAGTTTGATTATACTTTGGATATTGTGGACTTCACTGTCTGTGCTTTTTATATAAAAAATGTCAATTTAATAATGTGTTTATTTTTTATACTAATTAGATTTTTTTTAAAAGAAATAACTTCTAAAACGACACTCTAAAAATATTACAATTTTTTTAATGTGCATCCTAACACATGTATTTCATAGACATCTACACCGTCCAGGAAGAAAGGAAAATGGAAACCGCAATTACATAGGATCAGAAATATATTAAAAATTCATCCATTTTTCCAAAAATAAAAATCCAACTATTACTTTATTAGTATGTGGTACTGTGTCTATAACTCTATATACTCTATATTAAATCAATAATCAATGTATACTACTAATTAATTTCCACGACCCCAACTGGCAAAAAGAAAATAAGACAGTAGATAGGCTTGTATGGTACATTTGTACGGCACCTCTTTGTTAGATCCTTTACGAACATTTTTATTAGAAATTGTATTTGTATGGTAAATAGATAATTAAAAAAGTGAGATGACATGTGATAATATAAAAAATAGATAAATAATATAACTCATTTTTTATTTTCTACAAATTTGATATGCGTATATTTTTTCAACAGACAGCTGCAACACTTCTCTGCTCCAATAAGTGAATAACACACCTCACTCAAAGTAAATTAGATATTAACTTTATACTATATTTGGGTTGACAATAGGAATTCACGTTGAGAATAAAATTATGGTAAAATTAATATAAAAGCAATTATTTATTGGTTCAGAAAATTAAGTGAGTTCAACTCACCATGTTGTCAATATCCACTTATTTGAGCCCCGGTTGAACTCCCTTTTAGTTGTTTCAATTTCTGCTTAATATAATGTAACATTTAAAATTTGTACACCTCACAAAGGTCAAGTATTTATAAGGATTTAACTCTTCTAAATTAAGAAGGAACAAAATAAATCATTTCAGAAGTTAATAAGAAAATTAACAATTAATATTTTAATATATTCATAATTCATTATGTATGTACACGATACTATTACAATTGATATTTTCTTACCAATTATTAAAATTTTAGTTTAAATACGTTTTTAATCCTTTAAATTTAATATATTTTTATTAATCTTTCACATTTTTGAAAAAATACTTTTAATTCCTTTTATTCTTTGTATAAATGATTTCATAATTTGTAGTGATTTTCACCGTCAATTTCTTTTGTTAATTTAATTTCTCTTTAAAAATGATTTGTAAAACGGTTTAAAATCACCAATATAAAAAAAAGTTACAATTTTACATTCACATTTTTATTTTTCTTCTTTAAAATTGTCAGAATATATAAAAAAATGTCACCAAATCATATTAAGAGTCAAATATTTTAACAGTTTAAAATCTTTAAAATATTTTTTTATAAAATTGAATTAAAAAATTATAATTAAAAATTATCACAAATCATGAAATCATGAACTCAACGAATAAATAGAGATTAAAAGTAATTTATTGAAAATTTGAGATACTAATAAAAAAAATTAAATAATAAAAAAATAATTATACAAATTTAAAACACTAAAAACACAATTAATTCTAAAATTTATTACCTTATTCTCTGAAGTTAATTGGTAACTCCACAAAAGCCAAATCCTATTTGTAAAACTCTATTTCGTCACCCGAATCTCTTCCTTGAGAAATTCAACGTGTCACATTGTTGCGTTAAATTCATAAGGTGGCCCGCACCTTTGGTGAAAGAAACATTCAAAAGATTTTCATGGTGAAATGTCAAAAAGCACATAGCCGGCTCGCAAAAGTTATTTTAATAACAACGAACGAATCATCGTCCTCCAAAAACCGTGTTAATGAACAGCGTAGGGTCTAAGACTATGAAACAATGGAGAAAAAGAAAAGGAAAACTCACCCATCTTCAAAATTAAGAAATGACACAGTGAGGAGGGGGTGGGAAACGATGGGTTTGAACAAAAACCAGAGAAAATTAAACCAAAGAAAGGTTCATGAGTGAGTCTAGTCTTGAATAAGTAACAAATTCTTCATACGTAGTACATCCCATTTTTCTTTGAAAAAAAAAAAGTAGTACAACACAACAACGCGTATGTATGTATGTATGTGTGTTTCTTTTCATTCCTCAACCGCGTTGACACTGTCATCTGACTCATCACCACACATTGCCCATATCACAAGGAACAAACACACACACACACACACACAAGAAAAAAACTTGATTAACTTTCTATTTTTTCCCTCTCTGAGTCTCCTTCTGGTGCAAGCAAACCAACCAGCTAGCGTGGTCTTTGGGTGGGTGGTGTGTGGAAATCGGAAATTGGAAATTGATGAGAACGCAGACTCCACACACCTCCCCATACTCCATACCCCATACCCTTTCAAGTTTTAATTAAGGCCTTTTTGATTTTTGTCCCCTAAACACCAAACCCTTCCAGCTGTCAAGATTTTCACCGCATTTTATTAATCAAATTAAATATCATCACACATTAAAATATCATTCAGGGCATTTAAATCATCGTGCCCCACCCCCACCCCATTTGTACTATACTACTACTATGTAACAATTACAATTACAATGTGATTCTTTTTTTTACACAATAAAGCCACAAGTATGGCAACAAAATGCAGTCATATAGTACTTTAATTTGACTTGGTAAATTAAAATTTTAAAAGAAATCTTGCAAGACTAGCTAGCTAGCATCACCTAAGTTCTACATATAGCCCAGCTAAGATTGAGCTATACTCAACTCAACACATTGCTCTCTCTCTCCCCCCCTTTCTATCCCTATATCTATCTTTCTCTGTCTCTTTTCTGGTTGAAGTTTGTAAGACAAATACACCATGGCAGATATCCTGAGTGAAGAACAGATTGTTGATTTTAAAGAGGCCTTTGGCTTGTTTGACAAAGATGGAGATGGTGAGCAAGCTTTCTTATTCAGTTGGATTCTTCTTTAGGTTGATACAATTCTCTCATCATTATCACACACACACACACACACACACACATATATATGTGCATGCTGGTAGTTGTTTATGAATTGTGTGCATCTTCTTAATTAGGTTGCATTACTGTGGAAGAACTTGCCACTGTCATTCGGTCGTTGGATCAGAACCCCACTGAAGAAGAGCTCCAAGATATGATAAGCGAAGTGGATGCAGATGGCAATGGAACCATTGAATTTGATGAGTTCTTGAGCTTGATGGCCAAGAAAGTGAAAGTAAATTATGTTCCTTATTTTATTTTCCATTCATTGTTATTATACATACATAACATAACATGCCAATAAGTCCTAGTTTGTTTATTTAACATGCCAATAGGAGCTTCATATGCCTTTTCATCATACAATAACCAAAGGCTAAGTTTAGTTCTGTGTTCTTTTTTCACTTAGGACACTGATGCAGAGGAGGAGCTCAAAGAGGCTTTCAAGGTTTTTGACAAAGATCAAAATGGCTACATATCATCTAGTGAGGTATACATTTTATTTTTCTTTTCGGTGGCGTTAGTTTTCTTTCTTTGATGTCAACGTCATTTCAAATATTCATTAACGTACAAAAATTTGATAAAGTAAGGGTTTCTGCTAACGTGAACAATGCAGGTAGGGCCAACTGGCCAGTATATGTTGCAAATTAGTTTACAGCTATTTTTTCTTTTTCTTGAAAGTGTCATAGCTCTAGCCATTTTTCTTCTTACCTTAATAACATACGAATGCAATTTGCAATTATATATCAGGAGTTAAAGCTCATGGCATTTTTTTACCAAATAATTATTTACAGAGTTTTTTATTTTCCACATTTTAAAATTATTTAATTTTAATTATTATTTAGACATAGGCATGCAAAATTTTGCAATTTTTTTTATATGTAAAAATTAACAACTAGGACAATAGACCGTACGTTTCCGCATGCAATGAATATTATTATAGCTGCTTGATTAGAAAATGCATTGGGTTTGTTTGACATTTGAGTGCTGTAGAGAATCTTACGTTTATCTTTCTCTCTCTACGTATATATAAGTGTATAGAGACACTTACATGCACACAGCTAACTCTACTAGTGGTATAGTATATGATAGTAAAATTAATATATGTTTCTGATGTGTGCAGTTGAGACACGTAATGATCAATCTAGGAGAAAAACTAACCGATGAAGAGGTGGAGCAGATGATTAAAGAAGCAGATTTGGATGGTGATGGCCAAGTTAACTATGATGAATTCGTCAAGATGATGATGACCGTTCGATGAAACACTCTCACCTAATTGGATTGGACAGATTTGTTATTCAAAATTCATTGGCTTTTCCAACCTCCTCCCTCCCAAGAAATAAGTGTTCTTTCTTATTATTGTTTGTTGTATTGTATTATTCTACTTGTACTTAGTCATGACCAATTAAGCAGTAGATTTCATCCATTCCAACTCAAAATTAAATTACTATATTTGTAATTTTAGTTCAGCGGTAAAGTTGTGTCTTGGTGACTTGTTGGTCATGAATTCGAATCCGAAAATAGTCTCTTTACATATACAAGAGTAAGGTTGCGAACAATTTCCTTCCTCCTTACCTGCGCATAGCGTGGAGCTTCCGGACAATGGAATACTTAATTTTTTAGTTTTAATTTTTTATTTGTAATTTTAGTTCAGTATTTTCGCTCCGAGAGTAATTAAGAAAACCAAGGAGCACATTTACTTTTACCATGTGCCATAGTTCTCATACTTTCAAATGGGTGTGTTCCATGGATTAAGAAAATTTCTGAAACACGGACTTGGAAAATGGATCTGCACATATATTTAATGCTACATTAAATTTATAATTAAAAGATTGATTCTTATTTTCCATAATCTAACTTGGAGGAGACATGTATCATTGAATATGAATATCTAACACCCTTTTTGTTTGTTAAAAAAAAAAATCTAACACCCTTTTGAATCACGCTTTAATTTTAGACTTTGACGAAAAAACCAATCCTTGGACTTGACCATGAGTCCGTCACTTCTAGAAATTCATCTCAGTTGGTCATTTTCTGACTTTAAGGAATTGCAGACTCGTTCTCTTCCATCTTTATGCAATGGCATATAAACAGTTCTTGAGTTGTTACACACAAAGATAATAATAATATCAACAACTCAGAAAGCATCGTGGTGATGCCAATGATGGAAGTACAAACAGCTGGCCTAAATTGAACTGTGGAAACCTTGAATTAGCCGTTTCTTGCTATGCAGCCGGTGGCTCTTCTTCTTAATATGTTTCTTACGTTAAGTTTTCAGAAGTTATTAACAATAGAGCCCATTAAAATCTGCCACTTAAGCATTAAGCCATTTTATCTTATTTGAGCGACACAAAGCTAGGTTCTTAAATCCCCATTGACAGGACTAGGTAAGTAATATGTTCAATTGTTGATGATATCATATTTAATATTTCAACAATCATGACTATTCTAAGATTTCTAAACCAATATTTTTGGGGATCATGAACTATAATTTTCAATTGGTTTTTGTAAATGAAGTCACGCATTATCTAGGAAAAGGAGCATAATTAACAAGAAGAATATATAATTAGGAACTGAGCTCTTTCCTCGTGCAGAACCAGTTTCACATATTTGGCTTGAAACCCCTCAAAGTCTTGATTTGAGTTTGAGGCATCTTGTCACTAGGCATGTTAATCTCTGCTGTTTTGGAAAGAACACATGCTGATGCTGAACTTGATTTATTTGTGAGAGACTCTATATTGAGCAGCATGTTGGATAATTGCCTGACTTAGAATCACACATTTTCTTAGTAGGCCAAGTCCATTTCAATATTTTTGGTCTTAGAATCTACATGTTGCACAAATTTTAAGCCATGATAGTATTATTTAATTTCACAGTGGACAAGCATTGGTAAAATACATCCTGCATAATTCGGTCCTGTCACCAAAACTATTAGCTTCTTCCTTTCCATGCATCTTTTTTTATCCTATTTATCCAACTTTCATTTTGAGTCATTTGTCTAATTGCATGATGAAGTAACGGAACACATCATACATCATCTCCTTCTTCTTTCTTGCATTACTAATTCTTTATTATCAATGTTTTATAATCCAAGAGGATATAATATAATGTACCCAAAAAAGTTCTTAGCCCGCCAGGTGAGTCCACGATTGTCAAATAGCCATAGCCTAACACTGGTCTATCCATGATTAACAAGTATCTGCACACACAGAAGAGAAACTGGGCAAGATTACCATTACTTTAGGAATGCATACTCAAACTTCAAATGATTTTCCGTGTGGGACTAAAGAACCCATTGAACCTCTCGAGACATAAAGGCTCTTCCTCCTTGCGCATTTGTTGCGCAACAAAAGGTTCCGGTCTATATTCCAACCGGACTCGTTCCATTTTTTTTTTATTGTTTTGTGAATTTGTTCTTATTTGGGCGTTGTAGGCCTGTTTTGTTTATAAGTATGAAAGGGATCCATTCCTAAGAAAGTTACGGAATTCTTAATCTTCAAATCATGAATGACATTTTCATCTGCATAGTGTTCATATATAATGTATTAGAAATTTGTATAGTGTATAAAATAAATCCCTAAATTTTATATTGGGGGTAATACTGATACACATAAATTTTTTGGGGGCAATACTCATATGAAAGATTAGTTTTTATACTATATTTCAAATTATGGGGATAATTTATAATCACCCATAAAGAAAAAAAATAAAACTTTGGGGGGCAATTGCCCCCAATGTGCAGTTGATATATAGATTTGAGAATAGTCATTCGCTATCGGCTCACGGCTGCTTCAATTAGATTTTCAATATCAATTTTATTCACTCCCTCAAAAGTGCAATGCACACATTATTCTTGTAATTAGCAAAAAATTCATCTCTAAATCATCTCAAACTACTTTTTATTTGTATATATTTGATTTTCTTAATAGTTTATCTCTTTTAATCTATCTTCTTTTATCGTTATCTGTAAATTGAATTTCAATTTTTTTAAAAAGAACTTCTCATTATAAATAATGTTATCACAATTAAAAATTAAAAATTATTCAATATAAATCCACAATATAATTAATTTATATACTTAAATATATTTATTTATTATGAGTTTTAATAATATAAAATAGACATTTATCCTATATAATGTATAGACAAAAATACTAATTTACAATAAAAGCGAACCTTTTGAAAACTTGGCGAGAATGCAAGAATTAAAAAATACATAGACTTATAAAAACAGAGAGAGAGAGAAGAAAATTTGGACATAGTTTCATTTCATAGGGACCAAAGGAATAATAAATTTTGTATAAAAACATGTAATTCAAAATATTGATAATTCTTTTGCCATTAAAATTTGAATAGAAAACAAATATAATGAGAGATTATTGAACATGTGGCTAAAATGTGTGACAGGGAGGAGGAGCGAGGTACGAAAGGGAATGGTACATTGCCACTAGTAGTTAGTTGATTTGGTGCATTGAGATTTGAAATTGGATTGGATTCGTCATATAAGAGGTGCTGATCTTTTGGTCCATTTGAATCAATCTGTCACTACCCTATGGGGACAAACGCAATCAATTAAGGTCAAATGCCTTGAGAACGTCCTCTCATAGATCTCAACACCTTTTTTTCTTTCAACCAAATTTCAATGTATCTCTCACATTTCTTACTTGATATGTAAGAAACGATGTTGAAGATGTTTGCATGACATTATTGCAGGGACAGAGTCACCAAATCGGTGGATTTACATTACAATAAGTTTACGTGATTTCAAATTCATGCATTTAACACTTTTATTTTTTATTAGTCACTTAAAAAATTCGTATTACAAATTAATATATAATATAAATACTCCAAAGAAAGTTATTCTAGACATGTATTTTGTCTTTTGAAATACTCATCAAAATACAACAACAATGTATTATATATATACAATGAGAGATTTTTTTTAATGAAAAAAATTAAGTTAAAGATAACAAGTGTCTTCTAATTTACTAGATTATATATTAATTTAATTCGCGGTATATGATTGTTATTGGTAAAAAAAATTACACACAAGTTTTCTCTTAAATAAATCATTCTTTTATATGTAAAGCAACATGATGATATATCATTACACTAACCCTATCTATTAAATTTTGATCTCATATATGATCATGCAATAAGTAATTTACAGGCTAAGATTTATTTTCTTCATTCTGCAGTTGTATGTGTAGATGTAGACACACACATTTACTGTTATACTGGACAAATTGATCTAGTTGTTACTTTGAGGTGCGTCAATCACTAAAAGGAAAAAGATCCCTCATCCACATGAAAGAAGAAAGGGACCAAAGAAAGAGAACAATGTAAACTAAAAAACAGCTAAAGGATGTGAACACGTTGTTAATTTGATAGCTAGAAGACGAGGGAGGAAGGGGAGGAGTTGCCCTCGCGTCGTTAATAATAAATGCTTCTTATCTCGATCGTCAATAATTTAATCAAATGATTACATGCATATTTGGTCATTTTTAGACATAATCATTTTCTAGTTTTCTAAAAAAAACTGATGAAAGGGAAATTATATTATCAGCAATGCTTTTCATATTTGGCTTGATTTGTTTTGATAAATGACAGTCTTCAAAGTTTAGGTTGATACTGGATCTGAATTCTTTATAGTTAGATTTCCTACATATATGAATCAAAACTGTTGGGTAAAAAGTCGTCCTATTCAAACATTAAATGTATGTTTTAAGTCTAAAGTACTGAGGTAAAATGTATATATATAAAGCTTCGATCTTATTCAATAATTTTGGTTCATTAACAAATCAATCATGAAACAATATGTAGAAAGCTATATTGACTCCAATTACTATGTATTATTTATTAGTGCGCTTTTTTTTACTGCAATTTATTAGTGTGCCAATTGGCTAAAAAATCATGGCTATTTGCATCAAATATATAACTATTCTGTTAATTTAATTAGGTCCATATATACTTTAGAAACCAAACTGGATTACAGTTTTGGGATCGTTTACAATAATCGATCACAACTTCTTAGCAAATAGTATATCCCTAATAATTGAGTTTTTAATTAATATCTCAGATGCCATATCTTGAATTTCTTTTTACTATTTTTCCCTTGGTTTATTTTAAAAAAAATTATATATTTTTCTGTTGCCGAAATGATCAATTCCCATTTGCTACACCAATAATGTAGATCTTGTAAAATGAGGGGTGTAGTATTCAGTGTATAAAATGTGAAATTATGGTGAGGGGTGCACTTAGCAGATAGTATAAAATGCATTCTTTGTTTAAATAGAGTTAGATCCCTACATAAAAATGAGTTTCTTATCATCGATGCTTACAACTATTTTATTTATGTTAAATATCCCTATGCTATATTTAAAAAAAAAAAATTGTTAGCTATTCTTTTTTATATTTTAATTAAAAACAACTTTTTGAGTCTTTTATCTTTTTTTGAAAAATATCTAAACTTTTTCTTCTTAAAAAAACGCAGACAAACGGCCGTGCATAAGAAGCGTGGGAACAAGAGCGGAAAAGTGTCCCCTCAATTTGGAAAAATTCAAGCCTGGTTATATGTTTTAATTAATAATTAATACAAACTTAAGTATATCTGTATATGAATGATAGCAGGGCCCATTGAAGCTAGTTTTTTTAATATGAAATGAATGCCTTTCCAATATATGAAAAGACTGAGTATAATTAGTAGTTTATTACTTCCCACATGAAGCACACAGGAATTAGTGGTGCAGCCACAAACAACAGCAACAAATTAATTCCTCCATGAATAACAAGTTTTATGGTCAAATTATAATTGAACACAAGGAATATTTTCTCATGATTGTGGAACTATGAATCATGAAGGCCAATTCACACTTCTTGTAGTAGATGTCACTAAAAAAATCATATACCATTTACAGACACTGATATTTCCATTTACAGACCTGGTGGCTGCAGGTGGGTTAGTAGCAAAACAAACCCTGATCAAGGACCTTATCATCGATCGATGACTCGGTTCAATTTCAATACATCTAAAATGATCAACCCCCATAAAATTAAACTTCAAGAGAGACACAATTCGAGCCCCTATGAAGAAATAGTAAGAAACTAAAAGAAACTCATCATATATATATATATATATATATATATATATATATATATATGAACCTCTCTCATTGACTGGGTTTTTTCAACTTTAACAATAGCCCATTAGAATTGGCGCATTCAAACAAAGCCTTAGCAGTCATTTCCCTCTCAAACCTCCAAATATAGTTCAACCCCACAAGCAGTTCAGTGATGGCAGCCTCAGTTTTGTCCTTGTTAGCGAAAAACAAAGTCTGCAACAACAACACATTGGTCTTGGGCACCAAATTGTGTTGCTCAAAGCTTCTCTCACTTTGCCACTTGATCATGTTATGTGCCAAAGGTGACAACCACCCCAATATTCTCCCTAACGCATCTCTCCACTCACCAGCGAGCACAGGATCACTCGCACAAAACCCCACCCCTCTCAACCTTCCCCTCAAACTCCACCTTATGCTCCTCGGCAACATCTCATACAAATCATCCCTCGCATCCACACCCACCAAGTGCGGTGACTTTATCATCTTCTCCATCACTATGATCAGATTCGCGTAATGCAAAGCCAAACCCGCAGCACCCAGCGTGCTCTCGGGTGGTCTCAAAAGCTTCGAGTTTGCCTCAAAAAACCCATTCACGGCCTCTTCTTCAATCTTCGAGTCTTCTTCTTCCAATGACTCATAAACGAACCCATTAGAGTTTTGATCAGACGGATAAACAGTGGCGGAAGCCGACAAAGTACGAGACAGACAAGGCATGTGGTGACCGATTCCGAAGATAACCTTAATCCTTGCTAAAACGGTGAAGCTGAACCTTACGAGGGGTACAACAACGTTGTCGAAGCTTCTGCTCCATAAAGATCTTTCTTTTAGATCCTTCACCTCTTGCTTCTGCCAAAAGATCTTCTGTTGAAGCTCGTAGAGCTTCTGCTGATCTTTGCTCCCAACGCTGTTGCCGTCAGCGTGATTCAGGGCTTTTCTGAAGGAGTTTTCAAGAACCGTGAGCTCCTCCATGTCGCGGTAAAGTGTTGCCGTGAGCGTCACGTAACGCTCCAATTTCTTGATCTTCGAATCGGTTTCTTTTGGGCTGGAGAGGGCCCACCGGTTCGGGTCGCGGCCCGAGTCCGCGAACTCGAGGAAGGCCTGGTGGAAGGAGCGCAGGGCGGGATCCTCGCAGCGCGCGCTGAGCCGCGTCACCGAGTTCGCGGCGACTAGGAGCGACTCGGAGAACTCGGCGCAGGCGAGTCCGAGGAGGAACGACTCGTCGTTGGAGATGATCTTCCGCACGCCCTCGAGGTTCACGGCGTCGTTTCGGACGCGCACGATGGTGGCGTCGGAGAGCGAGTGCCAGAGGTGGAGGAGCTTCGACATCACGCCGCCGATCTCGAACGCCAAAACGCCGACGTTTTGCTTCGCTTTGAAAGAAGGCTTCTTCTTCAGGAGCTTCGGCGGGACCGAGTCGATGCTGTTTGATATGGCGGTTTTGACCTTCACGAAGAGCGTTTCGAGGGCCATGGTTGAGGTTTGAAGCGAACTTTGTTGGGTTATTTAAGCTAGAGTGAAGTGAAGGAGTGAGGACACCATGTGTTTGAGAAAATGTGGGAGAGATAAATAAATAATTGAGGAGTGGGGAGGTTTTGGTGCAGAGCGATAAGGATAAAAGAGAAGAGGATTGAAAATGCTGGAGAAGCTCGTGGGGTGTTTGAACAAGATTGTTGATTGTGTTTATCAACGAGAGATTAGTGAGAGAGAGAGAGAGGTGAGTGAGGTTAAAGTATTTAAAACCACATGCATTGGCAGAGCGTGATAGATGGTGCTGTTTCTGGCTTAAGATTCAATCGCTCCAGAAGCGCGTGGAATAGGCTTAACTTGTGATTGTGATTTATGAAAGCTTGAAGCTCCTCCAATGTTTTTATTGTTTAAGTTTGGGGTGAGTTGCGATTTTATGCTTTGGTTTTTACTTCGTGGGTTTTTTAGTTGTTGAATTATTGATTGATATATATAGTAGTTGTTGGTAAAGCAACCTTTTTCTGTTATGTTTGGATTCAAAGAAACACTTTTGTTTCAATGCTGTTGTATTCTTTTAGGATTGAGGGCCATGTCATTATTGGTGCCTAGCTCTCCTTCTTTTTTCCCTTTTTCTTGTTTATTAAAGCAATTGGTTTTGTTTGTGAGAATAATGCCCTAAAATTACGAACTTTGATTCTCACTCAGCTCTCACATGATGCAGCTTACATCGCCCAATTAAAATAAGGAATGAAATGAAATTTGATAGGGTAGTGAGTGATAATAATTAATGAGCTGTCAAAATGCTCTAGTGTTGAAATAAAAGTCGGTATTCATTGGTCCAAAGATCCTTCATCAATTCCATTGACTGGTACTAGTATTTCTTAAATCTTTATAATTAGAGAGGTCCAAGGTTCACTGATGGTAATTTCAATTATTTAAGATTGTGAGATCATCATTGAGAATAAAACCAGGTAGAGATATAGTGATCTCTGACGATAATTTTGTTGGCATTACACATCATATTTAGATTTAATGACTAAAAAAATGGGAAAATTCATTATCAAAATTAGTTAAGTATAACATCAAACGTAACATAATCATTTATGTGTTTATAATTATTCTATACATGAGCATAGAATATTCCTATAGCTAGCATGCATGTTCCTATAAATTAATTCTACTTTGATAATTTGACTGGTTAATTACCACATGAATGGTACAAAAAACATCGTCAATACCAGTTAATTTTCGTTCTCTCGTAGTTTAATTTCCTGTAATGTTTTCCTTGGAACTGTCATGATCGAGACCAAAATAACAAGAAGAAAAATCTTACACCTACTATTATTTTAATCATCGAGCGTAACATATCTTTTTTATTTTTGAAGGATACTATTTTTTCCCATTCTTTAATTTGCCATATATAAATCTAGATTGTCCTATGAAGCCAATATTGGCGTGGGAAGTTCAACATCTTTGATGTCTTAATGATAATAATTTGTTTGAAATACTAATTTGTTTGTATCAAACAATTATGTGCATCTCAAGCAAGTAATAGTTGCTAAAATCAGAAAGCAGTGGTCTGAGTGCGCTTTGTGTGAATAATTAGTGGATCAACTTTGACTCTGAATAGTTATAAGAGGACCAGATATATATGGAGGAAGGTGGTAGAAACGAAACATGTAGATAGTGGCGTATACCTAAGAGAACGATATTTTCCGAATATATATTGACATATATATGGTTCATATTAATTTTAGATAGTGGAAATAATACCCCCTAGCCTCCCCAGCGGTCTTGGGGAACTAGGTCACTCATTCACATCACATGATTAGTGGGAAGTGTGTGTTGGTCGGATTATATTGGAGGCCATCAAATGCTGATAAGATTTTTCTATAACTCTATACTTTTAATTTTATTGAGCATTTTGGGAGCTAGTCTTGGAAAGGGAAAATTAATTGGTGGTGACAATATTTTCTAATAAATTAAGATTAGGATTAAGCGGGAGTAGTATATGATAAAAGTAAACGAAGTCCACATTAAAGGGTTTTTTTTTTTCCAACCTTTGCCATACCTTTAGCCAACCAATGGAAGGGCAATGAAGAATTTGTATGTTGCATTGTCGGAAAATAAATATGAAGCCATGAGCCCATCCTGCATTGATATTGGTGCCTTTAAAAAGCAAACTCACGCATTCCTTCAACCCTTGCTCTCACTCAGTTATTCTAACTTTGTAATAATTTTTCTCTTCTGGTCTTACAAAGACAGGCTGCTACTTCTATTATTATATCCATTCATTCACCCTTTTGCACATGGGCGAAAAAATTGGAACATAAAAGGTAAAAATAAAGAGCCTTATGTTACTACTATTGGGATACCCAACATTAAGGCATTATAATTAATTTCTTTTGGATTTACAATTAGTTTGTGTTCATCTTAATTAGATTTATTTCATCACCGTGTTATTCTATGTTTCCCTCGATTAAAATGACATCCAATATGTCCATTAATTGCTTGAAACCAATGTGGAGATCGAGAGAGATATAGAGGTAAATATTATGGCAGAGATGTATGCAGTGAAGGAACACAAAAATTGACCTTGTTGAATCCTAGAGAAATATATATAGCTCTTCAAGAGAATTTTGGGAAAGGTAAACTCCCATTGTTCTTGCATCCATTGACTGATGCAACCTTGAATGTGACACGTATCATGTGGCAAATGGCTAATGAAGTCAAACCTGTTTAGTAATCCTAAACTGATTTATTGTCGCCTTCATAAATCTTAGTCAATCAATAACGATAAAGAGAAAAAGAGGGATTGAAGTTTGAGAATGTTCGTGAAAAAAAAAGAAAATGCATTTTATTTTGTCTTTTTGTATGTATGCAACGAACCAGCATCCTCATTTGCACAATCTAGGAAGATATTAGATTCTCAAATCGATTATGCGAAGTACCCAAGTACATCTTTACCTTGTTAATTTATGACAAAACATTGTGAAACACACATAATTAATGGCCCATTAACAATATAATGAGAATCAAGTCCCACAAAAAGTAAAAAGGAATAGCAAAAAAGAAACCTTCTTAATTGGGTGGTTAACGAAAGACTTAGCATTACAGACCCACCTTTATCATTTTTTTTCCTGAAACGTACAAATATATGTGTTGTAATGTACAATTGAGGAGGTTTCCTAATTAGTTGTGGGAATCTTCCCGATCGAAGAGGACGAAAAGTCTCAAGATCTATAGTAACTTGTATACGTTAAATAAAAATGAACATGGAATTCATGCTAGGTTTTATTGATATATAACTTTCTTTTTACCAAATTAATATACTTTCTCCCTTTGCAACTGTAATTAATTTGATCAGCAATATGGTATGCATAGAGATATGGAATCAATTGATAATAATGCTAGCATAAATGCTCTCTGAGTAATTCCAGCTTCCAATTATACACAGATAAATGTTACACCATCTATTTTGATAATTCAGATATCTCTCCTAAGCCATTAGTGGAGGTTTCTGTGGTTTCATTATGCTTATCTTTTTACACTTAGTAGATTTGCAATTAAGCACACATATAACAGTACTCCCACACCAACATTATTGAATGCACCAATAAAGTTTTAAAAGGAGGTGTAGTGTGTGCTGGGGGTACAAATTCATGCGACCATTCTAATCTAGTTCCATGCTTGGGGCTATATAGCAAGCATATTCGTCGCACATTCATGATAAACACACAAAAGGGGTGGATATTCGTTGCACCATGCGAACATCCTAATCTGATTCCATGTGTGGGGCTATATATAGCAAGCATGCATGCTGGCTTGCTTGCTTGCACGCTAGCATGCCACGAATACCACCAATTCCTCAAACAAAAAATTAAGGGGCAAAGTGCCTTTTTTTTTGGAGGGTGGTCAAAAAACAGCCACTATGAGTTCATTACATCTATATATACATATATGCAGTACAAAGCATGTATACTATAATTGGTGAAGAAAAATGTGAAGTTTGTTATCATGATGGGTGATGATACATGATGTCACTATAGTTCCTATAAGAATATATAACCTCGATCACTTGATTACTCTAATCAATTTTCCAGATGTGTGGCAGATTGAAGGTGGGGCAGGGAAACCAGTGTTTGAGAAAGTCACACACAATCAAAGCTCATATCAGTGTGAAAGCTATGGAAACATAACGATTAGTTTGGGGCATGAGGTGGGTTTCCATGTATGGATAAAGTCTTTGCCAGGACATGTTTTTAAGCATGTCCTATACTTTCGGCTCTAGGAAATCTCATTGATGAGTGTATCTTCCAGGTGGCAGATCAAAATTAGTTTATTAATTAACCATTATCATTATATAGTTAGCTGGGGGCTTTATATATAATTAATTTATTACTAAAATCCTTGAGGTGGTTTTGTTTCATACAATATTAAATTTATGGACAAAAATAATTCACAGTTTATATATATATATATATATATATATATATATATATCATTTTCGTATTTTAGTCTCCCAAATTAAAACTTATTTTTGTTTAGTTATTCAAATTCATAAAATATTTTTTTAGTCATCCTCCATATATGTTACTAGTGTGTGTCAAATGAAAAATATCAAACTCATAATTTATGACGATTTTTAATGACAAAAACAAATTTTTCGGGTTAAACATAATTATAAATTATAAATTCAATATTTTCTGTTTTGTACTTCCGAGGAGAAGGACTAACAAAAATATTTTCAAATTTAACAAACTAAAAATATAAACGTTAATTTGTGGTACTGAAAAATAAATACTCAATTTCCTAAAAATATATTTATGTCTTTTTTATTAAAAAATTAAATATATCAAAGTAAGTATAAAAATATTTATATAAAAATAAGTAAAATTATAATTTTAGTCCTCTTATAATTTTAAATATGTAATTTTGATCTTTCATTTCTAAATTAAGACATTTAACCCTTTACTTTTCAGAATTATTATTTTTTTCTAAATCAATAGTTATTAATTTTTTTAAATTATAAAAATTTATAAATTTTAAAAAAAATTTAAATATAAATTTTTAAATTTTATTTTATACCATTTTATATATTTTTATTTTGAATAGTTTACAAATTTTTATTTTTATTTTACCAATTTATATATAAATATCATAAATTAAAATATAAATTATTTTGTAAATTGATGTTAATATACAGATTAATTTTACTCTAATTCTATAAATCAATATAATTGCATAAATTAATATGTAAAAATTATACAAATTATGTAAATTTATTTTATTCTGTTATATAAATTAATAACTTTTAATATTTAATTTTCCAAAAAACTTACATGTTAATATTTTGGTTTTAACTATAAAAAATTATTTAGTATATAAATTTTTAATACTAATTATATAAATCAAGAAAATTACATAAATTAATATGTAAAATATTTATATAAATTATTTTATCTAATTTATAAAATTATGTAAATTTATATTTATTTATAAATAATAATAAAATATTTTATTATAAAAAGTAATATATTTTTATTTTTATTTTTTACTTTTTTAGATTATTTAAATATTATTTTAAATTTTCATAATTTGTATTAATTTTATAATATAATTTTTTAAAATATTCTATATATTAGTTTATGTAATTTTTTAAAATTATAATAAATTAAGAACCAATATTTATATATAATAATTTATTAATTTTTATTAAAAATATATTAAAAGTTATTAATTTATATAACAGAATA
>PYAF01005373.1:783769-793905 GCA_007407185.1 Glycine tomentella | reverse complement strand
TTATAAATCAAAAAAAATTATTAACTCTTGGTACATGTAAAATCGTGTTTATAAAATTAATTAAACAAAAACAAGTGTTTTAATAATTTAATGCTTACTTTGTCTTTAAATAAAATCAAATTCTATCAAGACTTTTTAAATTTTTCAATTTACTTAACCTCTTACCACATAAGTATAATTAGTTGATGGAATAATCAAAGTTGTTTATTCTAAGAAACAAAAGGACTAAATATCTTAATTTAGAAATAGGATGATAAAAATTACAGATTTGAAATAATAAGAAAATCAAAATTATAATTTAACCTAAAAAATACAACATCTTTTTTAGTTTTATTTTAACTTTATTAAAAAAAACATATTTTTATTTAGATCCCAGCCAGCTTGTAAACCACTGGTGAATCGAGTTTAACTTGTTTAGTTGTGGACTTAAGGATCAAATTGCCACAAATATCAACTTTGTCCCCATTGATCAAGCTACATTGTCTAATTAAGTGACAATTAAATACTGAATGACATATAAACCAAGCCATACATAAAGTCTAAACTAGATTGAAAGCCAAATTACATCAAAAGAAAACATGTGTGTAGCATATTCATAGAGCATTTGACAAAGAATTACGGAAAAAGTTAAGGGTGTGTTTTGTTTTTATTTTTAAAAACTGTATTTATTTTTAAAAACTGTATTTATTTTACAAAGTATAACTAAATAAGGTTGTTCAAATAATTGGCAGAGGATGGTGCAAGGTATACAAAGTAGAGTGTGAAATTGAGGGAGAGCCAGAGAGGATGAACGAGATGACAATAGAAGGAGAAAATGGGTAAACATCTCCTAATTATTTCTATCTTTTAGTTTTTAAACACATGTCTCGAAAACAATTATCAAAATGTTAATAGATAATGAATGAGAAATTAATTACTTGAATTATAATTTAGAAAAAAATTAAAATGAAAAGGTGATAGGAAAATCAAACATGTTCTAAGTTTCTCTACCACACATTTTATTTATGAGTATTAGTATGGATTAACAAATTAAGAAATAAATATTAAAATTTACCTAATAAATCACTTGAAAAAACGTAAGAAATTATGTTTAGCTTTCCTGATGGTTTAATTCTTCTATTTGTTTTAACTTTCAACGCATTGGAGATTAAAACACGGCCCATTCACTTTCATGTGATCAAAGTCAAAATATATTAAAAAAGAATAATATTTTTTATAATATTATTTTCTCTTCCTATATATTGCATTAGTTATTTTATTTTAGTTTCTTTCGCTTTTTGTTATAAAAGACATAGTATTTTTTTAATACAAAATACAACTTCTCAAATAATAACACCCAAACGTGATGGAAGCTCGTTAAAAAGAATTTGCAACATTATTCTGTGACTCGTAAAGTGGAAGAATTATAAACATAAATCATAGAGATTTGTTCTTATTATACATGCATCTCATCTTTTTTTTTTTTTTTTTCTTTATCTTACACAAAATTTCCTAACTTTTATATACTCATTACACTTGCACCCCCTTTCCCTCAAACCGTGTTAACTAGTTAGTTTTGTGAGCACCTGAATAGCACGTGATTTCTTTTAAAAAAAACATTATCCCCAAAACAACCCCATTTCATCTTCTTCGCAAGCTACCTCAAGGAAAACAGAAAAAAAAAATGCAGAGAAGATAAATAAACGATTTGCAGAAGATTTTAAAAAGATCGTATCAAATTTAAAAAGAGCACATAAGCAATTTTTTGTATATACCCGAACATGCTTAAGCACCCATAATGCTTTATTTCATAATGCTCAGACAACAAAACAAATCATCATCAATAACAAGAAACAATTTGACTCAGGACTTTTATCAAACATCTTCTGAGCATCACAATTTCTTTTACATGTCCAACAGTGAACAGATCTACATCAAAATATTAGAATAACAAAAATCATAAGAATTAAATCAGATCTATCTTTAGTAAAAGATCATAGCGGCAACGCTTGCAGAGGGAGGGGAAGAGCCACTTGTGAATGCTGCAAAGTGTGACTTTGGTCATACAACCACTTAGGAAAAGATTCAAGCTTTGGTGTTTTGAAGCAAAAGGGGTACAGAGGGACCTTGTTCACTTCCCTCTCAAAGTAGGATTGGATCTCTATAATCTTCTTCTCCGGCATCCGCTTCAGCGTGGACGACACCATTTTGTCCGTACTCGCGCTCGATCAGAAGTTGTCGTCCACGAAGTGGTGGTTTGTCCGTGCGGACCGAGTCAATGGCTGGTGATGTTCACATTCTTCGAGA
Source organism: Glycine tomentella (assembly GCA_007407185.1). Taxonomy (NCBI): domain Eukaryota; kingdom Viridiplantae; phylum Streptophyta; class Magnoliopsida; order Fabales; family Fabaceae; genus Glycine; species Glycine tomentella. The sequence continues at coordinate 791,619 of PYAF01005373.1, read as the reverse complement.
CGGCGAGTTGAAATCGGAGAGAGAGGACTTGAGCGAATCGACGTTGGAGAGGAGGAATCGAGGTCGTCGACGGCGAGGATGAAGTCCTGGCAGTGAGCCTTGCATACCTCTTCGATCTCCGACTCCTTCAACTGTGCGAAGTGGCGGAATGGTGGTGGAGCGTCTCTGGTTTGCTGGAGGCGAAGGCCTTGCTGCCCTTGCAGATGAAGGGTTGGAAGGGATGGGTATTGGACTATTGGTTACTTTGTTGGGTAGGGGTATTTTGGAATTTCAATTTTTACTTGAAAAAGATGCATGTATTTACTCAATATGTTTAAATCAGCTCTCGATTTAGAATTTTAAGGAATATCATAAACAAAAGACTATTCCACCTTGGATTTGAACTGTTTGTCCATTTTCAACTTTTATTTATTATAAATAAGCATATGAGTTATAATTTTGGAATATACTAATACTCATGCTTTTTCTGTGTAACTAATTAATGATAATTGAAAAGGAAATATCGCCAAACTTGTGGAATACAAAAATGAAAGTGGGCAAAAAAAAAAAAAAACAGTATAAGAAGAAAGAACAGCTATCGAGTTGATTTATTGGTCAAATTAAAGCCTTCATTAATTAATTGAAATTAGAATCGAATCCATTGGTGAGGATGGTTTTAGACAGGACCCAGTGCCCAAATGATAAAAGCATTTCAAAGACATTTTGAAGAAATGAAAGGCTCTCTTTTCATGTCAAACAAAACACTCATTTTGCTCTCTCTCTCTCTCTCTCTCTCTCTCTCTCTCTCTCTCTCTCTCTCTCTCTCTCTCTCTCTCTCTCTCTCTCTCTCTCTCTCTCTCTATCCCCATATTTGATAGAGACCTAAGTGTGCCTCACTAAGAACCCACTATGAGTGCTTTTGGAAATTAAAAGGTTCAAATTGACCAAATAAGTATGCTACGTTATGTCATGTGAAAATTTATAATGAATATTAAATAAAATTAAAATAATTCTCTTTTAATTTAAGGTATATATGTATTTTTTAGGGGGGGTATGGAGGAGGCATTGCCATGTTGACACAGGTTATGGATTAATTATGGCCTCTCATTCATCAGAATTCAAGGAGTTGTGTCCCACTTTGGGTAGACATTCCTTTAATAAAATGGTCCCCAAACTAAAATAAAGGTGAATAAGCAAAGACTGAAGAATGAGGAAACATAGCAAATGAGAAAGATGATGCTCTTCCCTTTCCTCCTTTCTCTCTCTCTCGCTGCATTTTTTTTTTTGCCTTCCTCTTTTGCCCCCCACTGTGAACTATGATGTGCACGTGTGTCATTATCATTGTAGGCACGTCCTAGACCAAATTATTCAATCTCACAAATCACGACCACGTGCATGAACCGGAACACACGCGGGACAAAACCAATTAGCTCAACTTAATTAATCATTTGAAGAGACATTTCTATTTATGGTTAAGCATATAATTTAGTTTTTGAATGTATAGTCACTATAGTGAATTCTTAATTTGGTTATTGTACATAAATTTTGTTAAATTGGTTTTACTATGTGTAAACATTACTAATTTAGTATCTGTAATCATATTTTGACCGATAACTATTTTACACAGTCTTAATTTTTTTCATATAAATGTAACTCACTATTAATTTAGTCCTTAAATAAAGACAAAACTAAAGTTACACTATACATACAAGGACCAAAATAATAGTGCATCGAGAGATTAATGGCAGTAGTGACTAATTGGCAACGTTTATATATAGGATTAATATAAGATGTTTGCTAGATTTTTTTTTTTTTTTTTACTTTGACATGCAACTAATATAAGAATTTTAAAGTGAAAAATTATGATTCTCGTGTTTGGTATGCAAATAATGAAAAAAAAATTGTTATATTTCTGAGAATCAATTTTAATTTAATTTTTAGTAAAATTATTATTGAGAAGGTAGGAATCCAACTTTTCTTAGTAAAGAAAAAGTATTTTACATAAATTTTTAATTTTTATGAAATATGTTAAGAATAATCAAACATATTTTATACATTCTCAATAATCGAATTTTTCAAAAATTATATTTTTGAGATATAAAAAAAAAAAATCCTACCAAACTTTTCTTAACTTTAACCTTTATTTATTTTAAATTTAAAAGAGTTGGCTTGTTTAGGGTGTGCATATTGCTAAGGCTAGCGTTGACAGTGATGAAAAAAAAAAGGTCCATACACACGGGCCTGTATACATATGGATCAAAATATTCAATATAAAGGTCAAAAAGAAGTTAGTTGATATTGACACTATCATTTCTGTTATTGGCACTACTCATCTGGTACCTTTTAGTAGTATCCCAAAACTGTTCTTTTGACAAGAATAGAACGGAATTATAATTTTGTTGTCTATATGGGGGTTAAAAAAATCACAACAAAAAAACACAATTTAATTCTACAAGTGTATAACTTTATCATATTTTTGTTGTGTAATTTTTTTCAACCCGCATGCAAACAACAAAATCACAATTTCATTATGTAATTTTTTCTACCTCCAAATAACACAATATTTGTTGTGTATTTTTTTTGCCCCCAACCAACACAATCGAATTCATGTTTCCATTTTTATACAACAAAAACATGATTTTGTTGTGTATTTTGTCAACGAAATCATATTTTTGTTGTGTACTTTTTACACCTCGTTTTACATTATGGAATCATGATTTTATTGTCTATTTTTTACATTTTTTAATTAATTTTAAATGCGAGTTAACTTTTTAAAAAAATAATCAAATTAATTGTGATATAATTTATCATTTTTAATATTATTTGGTATCTTCTTTTAATTAAAATTGAATTAATTAGATAGAAGTTATCATTTATAAATGAAATTGAATTAATTATTATATGAATTACCTTTATTAACAATAATCATATCCGTTTGTGATATTAATTTGTATCATAATTGATTTGATCACAATTAAAAATGGAGGGGAAGAAAATAGTGAGAGAGAAAGGAAAATGGTGGGGTGTTATGATGGAGAAGTAAGAGATTAAAGGAGAAGGATTGGGGTGCAGGAAAACTCTTAAGGATAAAATGATCATTTGTTAAAGTTTGGTAGTACCAATAATAGTTCAGGTGATCACAAAAATAATATCGGAAAAAAAGTCGACACATGTGGACCAAACTCGTGATAATAAACCCAATACATATTTGTTAAAAATAAAAACACAAATATAAGCTAGTATACATGTGTCACTTTTTTTTATCTAACGTTAGTTTATTTGTTTTATTAAAAATATCAGTTGAGGAATTTGAATCCACAACTTTCCTTCCCTCCTTTCTCTCTTCACTCTTTTTCAATCACCACGCCAACCTTTTATCTCCATGTACAAATACTACTTGTTCTTGCTTGTGATTATATATTTGTTAAAATGTGATATAGAAAAGTTTTTTTAGCTTTATTATGGAAACTAGTGTAGAAACTTATGTTTTGTTGATAAAAAATGTAAAAAAAAAAAAAATATTTTAATTCATCAAAAATATAATTTGTTTACAAGTGAAAATATTGTACTGTCAATAACATTTATGTAAGAGTAAACAAAATTCTTAGTAAAATAGTTCATATTATTACACTATCTATCAATAGAGGTTAGTTATAGTTGATAAGAAACAAATTCATATTCTATAAAAATGTGAGTTAGATTCTAGCTATCGATGTGAAAATATTTTTCATAGATAATCTATAAATATCTCCATAAAGATTCATTAAACTTTGAGGTATGTTCTCACCATGGTGAGCCTTGGAACCCGATTTACCTTAACTTTTCAATAAAAAGACATATAAAATATATTTCGGATTTGTAATAAGTTTATATTATAATAAGAGATTTTTTAGCTATTTGATAATTTCTAATAAATAGTGTTAAATTTAAATTATAAATAAAGATGAAAAGGATAGATGAAAACATATAAGGACAAAAAGGAAAGTTGAGTAAATTTTTTCTGAGCTAGTTGTTAAATTAAATTTAAAATTAAAATTAAGTAATATATTTAGAAGGAATTAAAAATAAAAAATAAAAAATAATTTTTCAACATATGAGATTAGGATAAGATATTTCTTCTATTGAAAAAAAAGTGGTAGAACGAGAAGGCATTCCAAATACTGTTAAACATGACGTAAATGACATGTTGGGACTGTTAGCAAAGATCCACCTTAAAAATTACTGAACAAGCTCAAATTGCAAGTAGTTCCACCTAATTACAACTATTCATCTAGCCTCTAAGGGTTTGGGGATCTCCCTAAGGAGGGTTATCCACCTAACATAAATAGTAATGTTAAGGGATTTGAACACTCATTACAAGGAAGTGAAAGTTCATTTCGAATCCTTAACCACTTATGTCAACTTGTATTGGCATGAGATTAGGATCAAATATGTGTCTCAATGATAGTGATAATAACTCCTAAAAATAACCATTCAGTGTCTTGTACGAGTTGATATCAAGTCTTGTTTTTATAACATTGGTTTAGGGATGAAAGTTTGAATATCTACAAGTATACACCTTAATAGCACAAAATTTTAAAAAATAAGTACAAAAGTTAAAAAAAAAAACTATTTTTATATAAATAAAAGTACCATTTAACCAAAAAAAAGGAAGAAGAAATACTTCACTAGTACCTTACATTCTTGTAATTTTGGAGTATTCTTTCTATAATACCCTATAAAAATATACCAAAATGAAAGGGATCTAGAGATTTTGCATATATGAAATTGTACAGTTGATGATGACTTAAAAGAATCAATTGACACTGTCTATATTAACAAAATACATTTATTTTTTTATAGTCTATCACTTAAGAACTTCATAATTAAATGTGATTGGCTTGGAGTAGTTATAAGATAGATAACATCTAGGAAGTTTCTTAGAAATTGTGTGAGTGAGGATAACACACATTGAAAAGTTTTGTGTTGATTTTGGAAAGGGTTATGTTGAAGGGTTCTGACCAACGAAAAGTTTAGTGAAATGTCATAGTATAAAGTGTCATAATATGAGAACAGTCGAGAAGTTGATAATTAGAATTGTTACACTTTCTTGTATATAAAGTGATTAAATTAGGATGAATACATTTCTTTGAAGAAAAATGTTAGCAACGTTCTCTACATCTCTTTAATACTTTTTTTTGACACTCCATGTAAGATTTATTGGATTAAAAATTTTCATTTATAAAAAAAATTGTTATTTAAACAAGACTTTCTAATTATATAAATAAAATTTATAGTATTCGATTAGGACTTTTAAGATTTTGTAAAAATGCAATAAAATATGATGGTATTCAATTAAGATTTTTTATAACTTAAAAAAAGTCTACTAATATTCAAAAACAAACAAATTTCAATAAATTATTTTTTAAAATAAATTTCAATAATTTTTACATGATTTTTCTAGAAGTAATCATAAATAACACCCCCATTAAACAAATCCTTGAAATAGACATTGTTTTACCGATTGCGAAACTTTTATTTTTTTCCATCACATGTATCTTTTATTTCTTTATTAAAGACGACATAAACATTCACCTCTGCTTCATAATTTCTTGTTTGTACACAATTCTAAGCGCAAGTGTCTCCACATGATAAGGTAAATAAAGCACAAAGTTATTCATCTCATATCACAAAAACTATAAAATAGAAAAGCAAACAAAAATATCACTATTGTTCTACTTCACAAATAATGAAATAAAGCATAATCCACGTCCCCTAATATCACTAAAATGCTTGCATTTAATATGTCAAAATCGTTGCTATAGTTCTTCATGCAAATGATAAATAAAATGATATCATAGCAAAATCATCAGCCGGAGAATGCAAAATTCACGATCCTTTCAGTTTCTGGTATCCTTGTTTATCTTGATTCTGATAATGGCATCACCAAGCATCATATTCCTTATAACACCTGGTTTTTTTATCAACCCACTATACATTTGACATTTTGCTCCACCCGCTCCCATATACGAAACTTGATTTATCTTCCAAATGATCACACTCCAATAACGGACTCCAGCAACGTGCCTCTTTAATATAAAAATTAAGAGAATAATTTCAAATTTTATAAACCTATATAAAAAAAAAATCTTATCATATAAATTTATTGAAATTCAAACAAACTACAAAATCTTAATCATAGAAAGTCTTTTAAAAAAATATGATAAGTCACAATTTAATTCCTACATAATCTTTTAAAAAAATATAATAAGTTAAAATAATCTTTTAAAATTCTAATCCAATATACTTGTGTGATTGATGAAAACTTATTAAAAATCATCAATTTTAGTGACATCCACTAATCATTTAATGATTATTTCTTCTGATTTATACGTAAAATTTACTAAAATTGATGATTATAAATAAATCTCAAATCTCAGCCGCTCCCAAAAAAATTGATGAAAAAATATTAAAGAGAGTCTTACTATCATCTATCATTCTATGATATATTTCCCAATTGAAACATCCATAGAAACTAAGAGGCAAAACAATTTTGAACTTTCCCTCCTATTCAACCTTAGATGGTTTGAACACAAGGGTTTGCCAACTAGGGCATGTAATCTTGTCTCGTCCCGCTTATTAGTTTTACTAGAATCCAACCATTTCATTTTCAAGTTTTGTCACTTTCAAACAAGTTCAAATTCCAGGGAAAAAAAGTGTAAAACAATATAGCAAGATTATATGTAAGTTGCCTCTTCTTCTTTTTTTTTTTTTTTTTACGAATATATTAAAATATTAGCTAGAAGAATAAATTTTTGACATAATTAACATTTTACAGTTTACTTGCATCGGTTCATGTGAATCAAAATGTTTCTTTCAATTGACGAGTCAGCGTAAGCATAGACAACTTTTATCTTTTCTTCCATGATCACATATTTTAAGAATTTTTTTATAATGATATTTTAAGAAATTTAATCATACTATGAAATAACAAGTCTTTAAACTATTCCTGTATACTACCGTATAGATAGTTTTCATTACAAATTTACGTAAATAACTTGAAACACAGACACAAGTAATGTATATATCGTGAACCAAAAAAAATGTAGTAATATATCATTCATAAAATTCCCATTTCCATATAAGATAAAAGTCAGTTCATTCATAAATATCTTACCCTAAAAGAATCAAAATTAAATCAATTTATATTCTATTAACAAGTGGAAACCCATGTGTTATCATATTTTATTATGTTAAAATTTATATATTGAAATTATATCTCATGTGTAAATTCAAGTGCATATTAGTTTTAATTTAATATGTTTTATAATGTATATATAATTTTACTTGTGTCTATTTGTTTGTTATATTAACATGATAAATTAATATATTATATTTGCAAATATATTTTTATCTATATACAATTGACCAAATCATTTATGGTATATATTTAAATATCATTCTATTTAATAGATGTATTTAAAAAAATATTAAAATGGTAATATTATTATGTCACTTGTTGAATTTTCTTCTTCTTATTTTGATCTTTAATTATCTTTGTTCTTAGGATGTATACATTGTAATTTTAAAGATTTTTTTTTATACATTTCAAAGTAAGATATGTGGTGAAAAGAAAAATAAGAGAAATAGATAAATATATAAAATAAATATAAAAAATATGTGTAGAAAGTAAAGATTATCCAAATATTTTTCTAATTGTAATTGCAAAACAAAAAAAAATCATTCAAACCATGTTTTCTTTGATAGTGTTTTTGAGTTTGTTATCATTTTTTTTTATAGAAATATACAATGATGTTGCTTGTTTTTCTACTAACGTTTGATCAATAAGAAATTTATAGGACAATGGAAATATTTTTTTAAATACATCTATT